>JAHBMJ010000598.1:48016-55516 GCA_018398765.1 Chromera velia | reverse complement strand
GCCACGATGGGCCACGGCATGCATGCATATGCGTGCTCCCTGAAAGCATTATGGAGCATTACAGTGTCTGCATGTGCCATGCACTGTGGTCACGGAAAGTGACGGAATGTCACCGTTGTGACCGCGTTGTCACGGACTGTGCAAAGTATTGCAAAGTTGACGTATTCATTCACATTGTGTGTCTCGGAATGGTGCTCGTACTCTTCGTCAGACGAGATCAAGCCCACAACTCTGTCTAAGGGATCTCCATAAAATGTTGCCTCTTCGGTTAGCTGATTTTTTTCTTTTGGTGGGTGTTGTTCTTGCGTCTCCCCTCCAAACAACATTGCCGTCAGCCTTCTTGACGAGGAAGGTCCTGACTGCCCCCCGCCCCTTTGCGCACAAGCCAGAAAGAACTCTGAACCATTTTCATGGACGAATATTTTCATTTCCTCCGACAGCTTTGAAGTATGAAGCAAGTGAGAGAACCTCAGGAGAGGTAGACGGACCCGATGAACAACAGAAGGACGGGTACTGGGACCGTTGGTCATCGTTTGTTCAGACAGTCAACCCAGTGAACATGTTCGCAACCAGACACAAAATTGAGAATGCAATTTTAGTTCTGCAGCTTGCTGAAGAAGGGAACCCGGTACCGGAAGAGGAGGTAAAGAAAGCAGGGCTGGTGGTTAGTGCGTGTTGCAATCCCTCTTCTCGCCGTCTCCTGAACCCGTTCGTCCGTCTCGCCGCGTTTGTGCCTTGCAACGTCCCCCTGGTTGCAGGCTTCCTTCTCAGCCCCCCCGGAATATTCTGGACTGTGTTCATGCAGTGGATAAACCAGACCTACAACGCCCTGTTCAATCTCGCACAGGCAAACGAAGCAGGGTCCGAAGAGACCAAAAATGAGAGACAGGCGATCTTGACTGCCTATGCCGTCGCAGTTGTGTCGTCCATCTCCCTTTCCCTCGGAGTCCGGCCTTTTGTTGCTTCTCTCTTGACTCATCTGCTGAGTAGCTCGGCAGTTCCCCTTTCCCGTCAGACCCTAAATCGGGCCGTCTACCTTGTGGGGACGTATTGCGGGATTGCAGGCGCAGGGGCGATTAATTTGATTTTGATCAGATTTCGAGAATTGGTGGAAGGTATTCCTGTCTCTGTCAAGGCCGCCAGTGTCGGCGGTGATTTTGGCAAATCGAGAAGTGCAGCTTTCCGTGCGATTGCTGCAACGGCAACGACCCGTCTCGCCTCCCCCGTAATCATCACGGCGTTTCCACCCGCCTTTCTTTTTGTGTTGGGGAAGGTTCTGCCCTCCTCTTTCTTCTCGTCCCCTCCTGTGCTCCTGACCTTTGAGCTTCTTTCCTGCACTTTAGCACTGTGGTTGGCACTTCCTGCCGCTCTGGCTCTGTTTCCACAACGGTGTCGGATGAAGTCTTCGTTCCTGGAAACGGAGGAATTGAGGAGACGAGCAGTGGAAGCCGCAGGGGGGGGGCAGGGGTCCGAGGCCTCTGAATCTGACTCGGCCCCTCCACTGTGGGTGTACTTTGACAAGGGAACCTGATTTTGGAAAGTCGCACTGCAAAGGGGGGGTTGAGTGCTGGGGTACACCGCCCACGGGTTCCTCTGTCTGAACAGCCTCACTCGAGTTCGAGTGGGTGAGTGGGTGAGATGGCATGTTTGCGAATATCTACCTGTAGAGTAGGAAAGGAGAGTTCTATCCCAGATCATTGGAGCTGCATAACGGTTCCGATTTTGACATTCTGTTGGTTTTGTGTGTGCTTTGAATTTGAATGCCTGGCATCAACGTGCCAGCAGAACATGTCAAGAAGAAAACCTGAGAGCTGATCTTGGGGAATCAAACTTCACCGTGCCATTCTTCTCTCTCTTTCTCCCCCTCTCCCATCCCCTTCTCTCTCTCTCACACACACACACACACACACATACACACATACACACATACACACACACACGTTCACAAACCGACGCGCAGGCACACAAGGACCTACATGTAAGCACACTTACCAACGCACACGCGCACATCCCAATTTGTTTTGTGTCCCTGAGTTTCTTTCTGTCTCTGTCAGACCACGCCTGGCTCTCTTCTGTTCTGTTCCGTCCAGGGGGGCTCTGTCTGTCTTGTCTGTCTGTCCGGCCGCTCGGCTCTCTCTCTGAAATTTCGGATTGATCCATTTTGTTCTGTTCTTTCTGCCTGAATTAGTTGCATGAATTAGCTGTTTGTATGTTCCTTGTGCACTGTTCCTTCCGGTCTGAATCTGAATCGTTGCTTCTGTCAGCAGTCTACCGGACCTCGCTGTACGTCTGCCCTCGTTGAATATTCATCTTCTTCCCGTCTGCCTGGCTGGCTGGCTGTGTGTATCTCTCACTGTCTGTCCCGCTCTATGTCTTTGACTTTGCTTTTATCTGTCGTGTAGAGCCGAAGAAGAAGAAAGAAGAGGGGGAAAAGAGAGAAGAATTTAGCCTGTCTGTCTGTCTGTCTGTGTTCACGAAGAAAAGGAGGGAGAAGAAGAAGAAACATATAGTCTGTCCCTGAAAAAAAGGAGGGAGAAGAAAAAGAAACATATAGTCTGTCTGTGTCAAGAAAAGGAGGAAGAAGAAGAAGAAACACATAGTCTGTCTCTGTCGAAAGTAAAGTAGAGAAAGAGCATGTAGTCTGTCTGTCTCTGTCTGTCCGGCTGTCTGAAAAGAAGAAGACGAAGAAAAAGCAATAGAAACAGGCATCCAGGCAGTCTGTCTGCCTTCCTGACTGTACAAGTAGGAAACGGCAGCAGAGGAAATGGGAACACAAGAAGGAGCGATATTGTCTGTTTCTCTGTGGCTGGCCTTGTGCCTTTTTTGTGCTTCTGGCCTTTGTGTCTGCCCTCGGCAGTTTTGGGGTGGCTCTCTGATGCTCTATCTGCGCTGTGCGTCTGAATCCTTCTCCGTGTGTCTGCCTCTGTTGCTGTCCGTCCGTCCGTCCGTCCGTCTGTCTGTCTGTCTGCCTGTCTGTTCATGCAGAAAAGGAGGGAGAAGAAGAAGAAACATATAGTCTGTCTGTTATGTACATGAAGAAAAGAAGGGAGAAGAAGAAACATACAGTCTGCCTATCTGTGAAGAAAAGAAGGGAGAAGAAGAGACATATAACCTGTCTGTCTGAATGCCTGTCTGCCTGTCAGAAAGAAACCTACAGTATGTCTGTCGGACTGTTTAAGAAGGAGGGAAAAGAAAGAAACATACAATTTGTTCGTCTGTCTGTTGAAGACAGGGAGAAAGAAACATCTTGCGTGTCTTTCTGTATTTCTTTCTGTGTGTCTCTTTCTGTGTGTCTCTTTCTGTGTGTGTGTGTGTGTGTGTGTGTGTGTGCGCGTGCGTGTGTGACACTGTGTGCGTGCGTGACACTGAGTGTATATGTGTGCTTACTAGATTTTCTTTTGCTTGTGTCTGTTATTTTCTGTCTGTTTGTATAGCTAGGCGTGTGGCTGTGACGTTCCGTTTTTGTAGGTTTTACTTTGCTTCAATTGCTACTATTTGTGTAAACTATACTTTATCACAATTGGGACAATCGGAACCCTTAATTGGCCAATTGGTATCCAAATTCCCAATTTATAATTGGAAGCCAAATAGAAATAGTTTTTTGTATGTGTGAAAAAATTATTGTAGAAAGATCTCTTAGCGTTCATTGACTAAGAAGAACGTTAAAAACTTTAAACAAAACATCACTTTACTTTTAAAAATATAAAACAATATTTGTACTTAAATCAAAATAAATTGGAAATTTAAATTTTTAATTGGAAATTCAATTTTTAAATTAGAAGTTACATAGGTTTTAAATTGGAAAATTTGATAGATTTCCAATCGGAAATCGAAATTTCTATTTTTTTTTTCTTTTTTGATTGATTGTGAGGTACATTTATGCATCAAGTCTCAATTCAAGTTGTAATAAGAATTTCATTTGACATCTCATGGTTTCTGTTTGACATTTTTGGCTTATGGGGGAGCCTGCATCGCAGCTTCTGCCTAGTTACGCCCTACTCCTGCTCCTGACGTTATCCGACTCAAGTTCGGATGTAGCCCTGCAGCCCCTGCTGCAAGCTACTTTCTGAAGCCATCCGCCCTCGTCATGCAGCCCTGTGCAGGCCTGCATGCCCCTATACGACATCCGTTGTTTTAGCCACACGCAAATGTTCTGAAAGTCATCCATGCATGCATGCACGCGAGTACATACAGAATTAAGAATCGAATATATAAGTTCTTCTTTTGCGTATGTATGTGCGCGTACACATATCGACGCTTGGATAGATGAGTCACGGAAAGTGCTGAACAAGCAGATAGCTGACTTGCAGCCAGGCTCTGGAGGTGTCAGAAAGCTGCCTGCGTTGCTGTGCAAGAAAACCAAATTCAAGGCACGGAGACTTGACTGTATACTCAAGCGCATGCGAATTCCGGACGCTTACACCAACCTGCACATCTCCATTCGGACCACTTGCACGGGCAGCGCTGGGGCAGTGTCCCCTAAATTGCACACCCTCTTTCACTCATTACAGAGCCACAACAGAGCCTGACAGAGAAGTGAGCCATGACAGAAAGAATCCAAGAGGGTCCGTTTGTTCCCCAGGCTGACCTCTGCCTGGTATTGGAGTCTCTGCAAAAGTTGGAGGAGCGATCGACCGAAAAATGTCTGCTTGACCGTCTGAAAAGTCGCCTCAACAAAGTCCAATCAGATAACCCCGAGGACGAACAGGACGCCGAAACTCCGGCCCCAAATGACAACGAATGGACGGGAGCTGCTCCTCAAGACGCTGTGACTTCTTTCGCGACAGAAGTGGCGCGAGACTTCAAGGAGGCCATCAGAAGCGCTGCGTTTCTGTGTGAGAAGATTTACGACGGCGAGATGAGAGAGAAGGGACATTTAGAGAATTTAGACCGCGTCAAGCAGAACGTGCAAATGCTGCAGGTCAATGAACCCATGCATTAATTGTTTTTTTCTTCTTGAGGTCTACAGTCTGTCAAGTCACAAAAATTGCATCTCTCCAGTCCAGAATTTCTTCGAAGCAGAAAATTGAGAAAAATGTTCATTGGCTGCGGTCACTTTTTCTTTCCATGCATATATATGAAAGCTTGCAGCGCGAGAGGCGAAAACTGATCGACCGACTGGATGTTGCACAGACCGCCTTACACGAAACTGAAGCGCAGGTGAGTTGACGGGCACCAAGACACACATTGGAGAGTGTTTTCTTAATTGATTCCTTCCTTCTCTCCCCCCTCTGTGTCTGTGTGGAGAGAGAGAGAGAGAGAGAGAGAGAGAGAAGCAGCGGGGTCCGACGCCTGAAATGCAAGCATAAGATGCCTTATGAAATCTGTATATTGCTCTCGTTGATGTGTTCGGCTTCTGGGTCTACTCTGGTTTGCATATCCGGTTCGTTTTGCTCACACACATGCTACTTGTGTATTGCAGCTGGAGCAAATGCAAGAGCAGAAGAGTCAGATGAAAGCGCAGAAACACAAATTTGAGGTCAGCTCGATCATGTGAAAGCACAAATCTTTCTCTGTTTTTTTCATTTCGCGATGCGCATTTGAACGTCCACGAAATCGGTGAGACTGTTTTTGGACTTGGGTCTGCACAATGCCGTCTTTTTGATTCGATCTGGATCGTTCTGAGTCTCTTTATCGTTCTGAGTCTCTGCACACAACAGGCCTCTTGTTTTCCCGCTGTGTTGTAAATTCTCTGTCGGCGTCCCCATCCCCCGAACACATCAGTACGTGAATTCAGTAAGTTACAGTAAGTGCGTGCTGGGATGAGAGAAACAGTGAGTGAGTGAGTGAGGGATTGAGTGAGTGGGTGCAGGACTACCGAAGGCGATCCGCAGAGGAGATCTTCTGCCTGAAATCCGAAATTGACATTCTGCATACAGGTCAGTAGCTTGCGACTAAGAGTAACAGAACATTTGGACACGAAAACTCAGGAGGGAGGGATGCAAGGGAGGCTCGTGAGGTTGGGGGGTCAGAGTGCTTCCTTCCGCGTGTGTGGACATTTTTCGATTTCTGTCTGCAGGGGTCGGTTCTTTCTGTATCTCTAGTCTTCCGTTCACTCATTTTTTCTTCCTTGAATCTCTGTTGTTTCCTCAGCCCTGGACCGCGAAAAGAAAACGACAAACGGGCCCAAAGCGCAGGCGATGCATGCGCATGGGAAAGCAGCGACAGTGCAGAAGCGTCTGCCGCAGCAGCAACAAGCCCCCTTGCAGCCGTCGAGAGGGCCCCCCAACAGCACACAGAAAAGAATGGATAGGGCCAGGTCTCAGAAGAGCTTTGCAAGTGGTGCGTGCGTCAATGGTCTTCTTTCTGCTCTTGTGATCGATCTTTTGAATTAACCTTCTTTCATCTATCCATCCTCTTCTTTCTTCCTCTCTTTTGCCTCCCCCTTCACTTTCCATCGTTGCTGTCCGCCGCGTTTTTTTTCACTTTGACCTAAGAGATCCTTGAGCAGCCTCTGCCTATACCCGTTTGATTTTGTGGCTCAGGCTGTTTGCATGCGTACGAATCCTGACAGATGGAAATCAAACAGAGGTGTTTCCCTCTGGCTCAACAGGCAAAGTAATAATTCAATACACTCATCTCTCTCATGACTTCCTGCATGCTCTCTCACGACTTTTCCTTCGGCCCTCAGAGCGAACAATTCCTCGGAGAAGAGCATCTGACAGCAGCTCTGCATTTCCCCCCACGAGCACTCAACACAGCGTGGCGCCGGTTGCAGCGAGCGTAATCAGTGGACACGACTACGAACCGTCGCAAGATGACACAGAGAGAACGGGGGAAGGGGGGGGAGAGAAGGAGCAGGAGCTTGCAAGGGAAGAAGAGGAATTCGAGAAGATCCAAGAGGAAGAAAAAGAGAAAGAGCAAGACGAGGAGAGAGAGGAGGGAGAAAGCGGACAGGAAGAGAAGATGTGGACTTCCGGGTTTCCCGGAGGTCACAGGGAAGAGCAGACGGGGGGGAACGAGAAGAGAGACAGGGACTCCATTCCGCCCCTGCGACTCGAGACCTTGCAGGTTGGATGGGGATCATGGGGGGAATTCCTTCACTCTCTCTGGCTTTCATCTTCATTGTCTTCTCCCTCTCTGCCTCCTTTCTATGAGCGCTCGCTCGCATTCTCCACCGTTCCGTATCTGTTTTGGCAGCACATCGATTGACAAAACTCCAAACGACTGAACAAAAGACCCACAGCACTGGGACCTCTTCCGCTTCCCACATTCCACGGTTTCCTGTTGTCCCTGGCTACGAAGAATTCCTCCTTGCAGGTTTCAGCCCTTGTCGGTCTTGTGCATTGATTCCTTCCGCCTGCGCGTATGAATTCATTCATGGTCTCCTCATGCCTGCAGGCTCTTGAAGACACACAGGAGACCTTCCAGGCCGAAGTGGATAAGCGGCAGGCGGAAATAGAAGTCAGTAAGTAGCCAGCCTGCTGGGAGAGGTCTCTGAAGTGTTCTCGAGAGTCTCTTACTCACTCTGCATTGTGTGTGTTTCTTTTTTTTCTTACC
>JAHBMJ010000598.1:13016-43016 GCA_018398765.1 Chromera velia | reverse complement strand
CATCCGCACGATCGTCAAGGATTTTAACCCAGACAAAGACTGTCCGGTCAAGTGGTAGGAAATGTTTGAGGCAAAGGCTTCGAAAACAAACCTGACAGACGCAGAGTGGTGGATGCTCGTGGAGAAGCATCTCATCAAGCCCATCACACGAGAGTGGTTGGCCCAGGAGAGCAAGAAACGCTTGACCTTCCAACAACTCAAGGATGCCTTCTTGCTCCGGTGGACCCCAACAGAGACCAAGAAGAACCAGGCAGTGTACGAGCTTTCTATGCTCAAACTGGCCCCTGGTGATGACTTTAAAACGTACAAAGAGGCATTCAAGAAACTCATGCGAATCTTCCAACCTGGACATCTGCACCAAACCCAAGTTATGCCCTTCCTAGGCATCCTGTACCCGTCTCTCTCCTTGGATTTGACCAGGGAGCCCACTGTGTATAACGACTACCACCAGCTCGTCGCTCGAGTTTGTTTTCTGCACTCATAGCAGAAGGGTAAGGCACAAGTCACAGCTGTAGATGCGAATCGAAATCCGAAGGGCAAGCAGAAGCAGGAGCAGCCAAAGAGTGACCGATTTGACAAACTGGAGGCCTAAATTGCCGCACTCACCCAGTCTCTCGCACAGGCCGCCTCGACTTAGTATGGGCAAGCAGGCAGCAACTTTTGGGGTGGGTTCGGTCGGGGTCGAGGGGGCTGGGCAGGGGGAGGCAGAGGAGGATTTGAAGGAGGCCGAGGGCAACCAAGGCCCCTGAACTTTCCTTCCTATCCGTGCCAGCCCCCAACCGATTTTTTCTCCGAAACCCTCCTCCCCGGGAGCAATACTCTCGGGCATCCAAACTATATCGGCTGCCGGAACTGTAGGTCTAAGGCCCACCGTGCCAAGCAGTGCCCTCTTCCTCCGAAGCCGGGAAACGGGGGAGGAGGTCGGGCTTAGAGGCAGGCCCGCCCTCCCATCATGCGGTCTATAAAGACCTGCCTCCTCTCATTTCCGCCGTGTGTGCAAGAGAGGAGGACCCCATATGCATGTCTGTCGAGCACTCTCGCATGGAGGAGAAGCGTTGCCCTACTGTCCAGGTGCAGGTTGCGTCTGTTGAGGTGAAACCACGTCCGTGGGTGAGCGCTTTGCTTTTTGGAAAGCCCGCATCTGCATTGCTTGATTCAGGTTCCCAAGTTTCTTTCGTTGATGTGGGGTACCTTGCTACTGCCGATGTGGAGATGAAATCCCCCAGTGTGGGGTTGGTTGCTTTGGGCAATAATTCAGTGCCGTGTGTTGGGGAGACAATTATATCTGAAATTGCACATCCCTCAGATCCTGGGAAAACGTTTGAGCACCCGGTGTTGGTGGCTGAGGGTTCGGGGTATGACATTGTGTTGGGCATGGATTTCTTAAGGTGGTACCCGGAGGTGAGGTATGCATTTGAAAAGGACAGGTTGCAGGTGGGAGACCTGCCAGAGTTCGGTGTATGGTATGATGATGGGGTTGAGCCGACAAAGGTGTGTGCTCTAAAGAGAATAAGGGTTCCCGCATGGCATCGCAGTCTCCTGCAGGTGCGGATTGATGCATCTGACGGAGATGATGTCCTCATTTGAAAGGGTTTCCCCCGTTCTCTTCCAGGTCTGGCAGTCCCCGCACAGATCGCAACTATCCGTGCAGGGGTAGCTGTGATCGAAATCACGAACGTCTCCCGTTCAAAATTGACGCTGGGGCCAAAAGTAACTTTGACTCATGCCGAGCCCTCGACGCACATTGCTGCAGTCAATGCCGTCTCGGTGTCTCCCAGTTAGACCAGGCCTGTCCCTTTCCTTTTGTCTCCTCCCTGTCCTCGGCCCTCTGCTCAGGTGGGAGGTGCCCGTGCATCCGTCCCTCCTGACCCAGGGGGAAAGTCAACGTCCAAAGAGGGAGTAAAGGGAGAGAGAGAGCAAACTCAGTCTGACCTGCCTCCTGTCGATTTAAGTACCGTGCCAGAGGAGTGGAAGCCGCAGTATTTGGAGTTGTTAGGGGAATTTTCGGACATTTAGAGTGGAGAGAGATTCGATGTGGGAATGTTGAGACTTTAGGGGAAGCCTTACTACGTAAAAATTCTGACAAACACAGACACACCGGTCCGATGGAGTCAGGACCATGTGCCCTATCACCGCAGAGACGAAGTCAAGAAAGAGCTTGACGCAATGCAGGAAGGGGGAATCATCAAGCCTTCACAGTTACCGTAGGCAGGACCTGTTGTCCTTGTGAAGAAGCTTGATGGGTCTATCCACTTTTGTCTTGACTTCAGACGTTTGAATGAAGTCACCAAGCAGGACCTTTTCCCCCTCCCTCGCATTCAAGAGACCCTCTACCGTTTGGCCGGTTCCTCTGTGTTTTCCGCCTTAGATTACACATCTGGCTATCATCAGATCCTTCTGGATCCAGATGATGCAGAGAAGACCGCATTCATCACCCCCTTCGGACTCTTTGAGTTCGTTAAAATGCTGTTCGGTCTTGTGAATGCCCCTGCGATCTTTCAGCGGGCAATGTCGATAGTCCTTGCAGCCCTTCCGAGAGATATAGCGCTAAGCCTCATCTACGTTGACGACGTGATTGTCTTCTCTTGAGGGCATCAGCAGCATCTGCAGGACTTGAGGGAGGTTTTCCTTCTTGTCCGAGTTGCAGGTCTCAAGTTGCGGTTAGAGAAGGCACAAATTGGAAAGGTGGAGGTTGAGTATCTTGGGCACACCATCTCTGCTCAGGGTATGCGTCCAAGCAAGAAGAACACCGAGAAGATCAAGAATTGGCCGACCCCAACTGACCGTGCACGTCTGCGCACGTTTGTCTTCCTGTGCAATTATTACCGCTCTTTTGTCTCTGGCTTCGTACGGATAACTCACCCTCTCAATGAGCTTCTCCGGCCCTTTGATGAGAAGGAACAGCTGCGCCCCTTTGTCTGGACAGCAGAAGCCGATGCAGCCTTCTAAGAGCTGCGTCGTCATCTCATTGAGCCCCCCGTTCTATACTTTCCCAACATACACACTCCCTTCATTGTGAAGCCCGACGCATGTGATGTATCGATTGGGGGAGTGCTCGTATAAATCAAAGACGGGAAAGAGCGGGTGGTTGCGTATGCGAGCAGAAGGCTGCAGGGTGCTGAGTTAAATTATGGAATGCTAGAGAAGGAGGCGTTAGCTGGGTTGTTTTATTGCAGACAGTGGAGGCATTATTTGCTTGGTAGCTCCATCTGTCTCCGCGTGATTCAGACAGATCACAAGCTGAATCTGGCTATGGGGAAGAATAAACTTGCCAACAAACGGGTAGAGAAATGGGCGTTAGAGCTGCAGGAGTATGGGCTGCAGTATCTCTACAAAGAGGGAAAGAGCCACACGGATACCGATGCGGTGTTGAGGATGCCTATGCCGGCTGAACACTCAATCGACACAGGGGCTCCGTTCTGTCAGCACTGCTCCCGTCTGGTTGATGGGGGCAGCGCGGAGAGGCCGGGCTTTGAGGCAGCGATTGCTGGGGCCACAGGAAATGCCCTCCTTATAGAAGCGGCTCTCCCCTTTCTTGAAAAGGTCCGTTTCTCTGTTCCCTCTGACCCTGCTATGCAAGACGTGTATGAGTATCTGAAGACGGGCACTTTACGCACAGAACGGAATCGAATGAAAACGGTGATGACGCAGGAGAGTCTCTTTAACTTGCGGGATGGATTACTGTACGATTATGTGGGAGAGACGGAACAGCTGTATATGCCCGCATATCTGAGAGAGACTGTTATGGTGATGCACCATGACCATCCGATAGGAGGCCACATTGCAGGCAGACGTTTGGCAGAGAGGTTGTTGAGAGACTTCTGGTGGCCAGGTCTTCGGAAGGATGTGGGGGAATGGGTAGAGAAGTGTCGTCCGTGTCAAAAGAGGAGAGCAGCAGCATCGTAAAGAACCCCTTATATGCTCCTTATCCCGACCCGCCCTTTTCAGGTGGTTGGGATCGATGTGAAGGGACCGCTCCCGCTGACAAAACGAGGGAACCGATTCGTTTTCATGGTGACGTGTGCCCTCACCCGATAGCCCGAGACATTTGCCCTCCCCGAAGTGCCTGGATAGATGATGGCAAAGATTCTCTTCAAGGAGATCATTTGCCGCTACGAGTTCATTGAGGTGTTGGTGTCCGATTGTGGCACGAACTTCCTCAGTGAAATCGTAAGGGAGCTCTTTGTTCTCATGCGTTCCCGACACCACACCACCACCGAATACCATCTGCAGATGAATGAGATCCCAGAACGCTTCAACCATTCCTAGGCAGAGGGGGTAGGGAAGCAGTTAGATGATGAGAAGAGGGATTGGGATCTGTACCTTCAGCCCTTCAATGCTGCCTACTGCATGGCCCCTCATTCCGAAACGGGGCTGTCTCCCTTTGAGCTTCTCTTCGCATACACACCGCAGTCTATGCTGAGAGTTCAGCCAATCGCAGAGGGAGCCAGAGCATCCCCTGTCTGCTATGATAAGTACTATGGATTCAATAACATTCGGCAAAAGCGAGTGGAGAAGATTGACAAAGCGGTCAACCGAGCAAAGAGGGAGCGATAGGCAAGAGAGAGACGAAATCCCCCGCGTATGACTCGAAAGTTCCGAGTGAGAGATCGCGTTCTCCTCCGTCGTCCTGTACCCCAGCTCGGCTTCCCTGCTTTCAGTGCAAAGGCAGATGGGCCTTTTGTCATGGTTGGCATACCACGCAACCGACCGCATGTCGCTGTGATTCGACCGATTGGAGGAAAGAAGAGGGAAGTTGTGAGTGAAGACCGATTGCAATTGTGGGAAGAAGGAAAGAAGAATGAAAATAGACATAAAGGGGGAGGGGAAGAGATCCTCGTAGGTATGCCACGGACAAAGTCCTGTAAGAGAGAGGATGATGGAGAGGCAGAGGAAGACTCTGCAGAAGAAGAAAGAGAGAGAAAAGAGAAGCTAGTTCCCCGCTCGAGCGATTGCCCCGCCATATTCAGGATAGGCGACGACCCCAAAATGGATGAGCTCTTCGATGAGCTTGGATTGGGAGATGAGTTGGAGGTTCGTCCAGAAGAAAGGCAGAGAGAGAGGGGAAGACGGAAAGCGCCTCAGCCAGTTCGGATTCTGGCTGGACGACCCTCAGAGGATAGAGAGGAGGAGTATCGAGTCTCGTTCGATGATGGGACTTTTGCATGGATGAAGGAGAGTGAGGTGGATGCACCAGAGTTGGTCGGTGCATATGAGAGAGCGAAAGAAAAATTGTTTCGGCAGGTCTAATGAATGTCTCACAGTGATTGCTGTCTTTGTCTTTTCTGGTTGGTTGAGTGAGGCAAACCCTCTTTCCCTTCTTGCTCGAATGTGCGAAAGGATGGACGCATCCAAGAGCCTCTGTGAATGAAAAGAAACGAAGTCGTCGGGGTAAGGGCAGCCCCCGGGAGTTCGAGTGATACATGATATGTTAACGTGCCCCTGCTTTGTCCTTTACATGATCTGCTCGGGACGAGCAGACTGGAGGGGGGAGTGGTTGTTAGGCCTCAGAGGCGAGCGGGCCGGGGTGACGCTCTGGGCCGAGGGGACGTGAGGAGTGTGGTCCTGGAGGACCAGAGTGATTGACGCACGCCGCGTACGCGAGCCATGCAACACTTTCCAAACAACACTTGAATGCGTTACACGGAATTAAACAAACAAACTGTATTGTAATAAATGAAAAGAAGTCATACAGAAATGACAATACAGATTCTTTTTCTGTATTGGATAGATGAAATCCAGAAGATGCGAATTAAATGCAAATAAATGAGATTGGAAGAGAGACAGCAAGATGTATGACAGTCTTGTGATGCAATGTCTGAAGACAAAAAGGTAGAAGAAGGAACCGAATCAGTGATGCGCAGACTTTACACATAAGTTGATAGTCGTCATGCTGCTGTCACGCTAGCCATACCAACACACAATCAATTCATTTAATTTCTATTTTCTTTCTAGCTGTGCTTAATTAATTTTTTAATTTCTATTTTCTTTCTAGCTGTGCTTAAGTAACGCATAGCATTCGCCCCTTTCTAAGATCGAGATTCTACGCTGGATTCATGCATGATCTTATCCCATAGCATTCTCATAGCATTCGCCCCTTTCTATGTCTTTCTATGCCTTTCCGTGCCTGGCCGCGAGATCTCGCGCGCGCGGCGCGCAGGGTTGTCAAAAAGGCCCCGGCATGCCAGCACGTCCTTCAGTTCGCATGTGCAAAATCGGATGGTCCCCGCGGAAAGCGCCGGGGTCCTTTATGCAAATGGGCCTATATAGCTGTACATAAGTGCGACATGTCATGCAATGCAACACGTACGATGCAACACGTGTTTTTCGGCCGGGGCGTGTTTTTTATTTTCGATCGGAACATTTTGATGAAATTTCCGTGAAACACGTACATGGCACGATCGATCCCTCCTTCGATGCTCCGATTCAACCGCAACATCTTTATCACTCTTGATGCATCCCTGGCGACTCTCCCTTGGAGCGTCAGTTCTCTCTTCTCCATAAGTCCCCCTTAGTTCGAAGCGGTGTTGTTCTTCCGTCTCCTTTATGACTTCGTTCCTATTCTGCAATCGCTTCGTCTGGTCCCTATTTGGAACCTCGACCTCGCTTTCGTAGCGACTCTCTGGCTGGCCACTGTCTCTCGAGGCCCTCATCTTCCCGGTTAGAGCGAGTGCTCTGTGGCCTCTTTGTTCTCGTCTTTCAAGAGCTTCACGTTGATCTTGTGCTTTATGTTGTTCATGTCAGTCTCTCTTGTCCCTGTGCTTGCAGATGCTCTCCATGTCCTTGTTCTCCAACTTCTTTTACATCGCCACATCCACCTTGCCTCCGTCTCGTCCTTCTCCGTGTTCGTGTTCGGACGTAAGGCAATCCTCCTCCGTCTCTGACCTCTTCTACATCGCAACATCCACCTTATCTCCGTCTCGTCCTTCTCCGCGTTCGTGTTCTGATGCAAGGATCACTATACCTACATCCACGGCAAGGATCACGATGCCTACGTCTACGTTGCCCCTGTCGTCGTTGTCCTTGCCCCTCTGGAACCCCATGTCTCTTTCCGTCTCCATGAGCCTCGTCTGCTTCGACATCGGTTTCGTCCACTTCCTTGTCCTCCTCTTCCTCCCGGCGACTTCTCATCACTGCCACATGCTTCTACGTCATCGCTTTGATCTCCTAGGTGGTGTTGATGTCATTCATCTCCATCTTCTCGGTCTTGGTCGTCTACTCACGCCCTTGCACGCGGGGCGGTGGCGTTCTTCGTGCTCCTTTTTATCTCGATGTTGCCTCTTTGTGGCTCCCGTCAACGACCTTCTTCTTTATCTCGTCTTTCCTCTTGTCAGGGGATCTTTGGCACGCGACAGAGAGAGGCTTGGAAAGAAGAGTCAGTCCAATGGCATTCATGCAAGGTAGTGACTCAGCTGTTTGATGTCAAGTTTGCTACGAGTTTGCACTTTGCACTTCTTTGCCTCTATTTTGTTTGAAAGAGCTTGTCGGCTTTGTATTTTTTTGACAGACTGTCTTCCCGTGTTCTCGCTGTCTGGCTTTGATTTGTTTGTCTTTGCATCATTCACCATTTCATTCAATTTCGCTGAATTGATTTTCTCCTATTTTCTCCTATGATTTTATTTGCCTGCCAGTCGTCTTATTTCGTTTGTCTGGCTCCCCGCCCTATCCCATCTGCTCTGAAAGACATCTATTTGAGTGTACATATTATATGAGCAGGTGATTCTGTGAAGAACCTTTTGCTGTTTGTTGACTTTGCTTCTCTTCTTTAGTATGGCATTTGGCTTCCTCTTGTGCTTCTTCCTCTCTAACTTTTAGTTAAGAATGAGTGTATTCACTTCTTCTCATCGGGCTCATCTTCAGATTACTGTTGGGGTCGGAGGCCCAACACCAGGTTTTGCTTCTTGGGCGGTTTTTTTTTTTTTGAATGAGCTTGGGCGCAAAGCTTGGTTTAGTGTTTATGTGTGTGTGGGATGTGTATGTGTGTATGTGGGTGTATGTGTGTATGTGTATGTGTGTGTATGTGTGTATGTGTGTGTGTGTGTGTGTGTGTATATGTATGTGTGTGTGTGTGTAGGTCGATGATGATGTACTGGGGAACGGGGGCCCAGTACGAGCGATTGAGCGGGCGACCTTACCTCCCCCTGGGAGGTCCTGGTGGTATGAGTGGCCAACTCACCCCCTAGGGGACCTTATATGCACATACGCATGCGTCTTCTCACCGCGAAGGCGTCAGGGTCGGAGGCTGTGGGTTATGTGCGCCTGGCAGGTCTGTGTTATCTGCCTTTATTCATCAGTCACCGATCGGTACGCGGTGCTGCTCCAGGGAGGGTTCGTGTGTATATAGGTGTGGGTGAGTGGATGAATGAGGGTGAAGATGTGTGAGTGTGTATGTATGGGTGTTTTGTTTCCATTTATCCCTTTTCAGTTCTTAGGGGGTCATTCAGTTGGTCTTTTTGTCGACACACTTGTCTTGCCTTGCATCTTTCGTGCCTTTTATTTGGTTTAGTTGGTCATTCTGATCCGAATCAATCAGGTATCTACCCATCCATCCTTTATTCATTTGATCATTCGTTTATAAGTGTTTATCTTGTCTATCTTTTCTCTCTGTTTGGGTGGTTTTTGACTTACGTACGACTTTTGTGTACCTCCAGTGCCTGCGCGTTTTCCATTTCTGGTTGTTAACGGTGCTTGCTCTGACTCTTAATCTCCTACTGCCGATGTGATTGTTATTGAGAACGTAGTCGATGACGATTTTATCTCTCCATGTCTGCAAGTTTTTAGTTTCAGGCTCATCGTTCCCTGTTTACATCTGCCTTCCCCACAGCAACCCCGGAAGTGAGAGTACTGGAAGCGTACCTCCTTGGTCAACGTGAACTGGCCTCCTGTGATTAGGGCTGCCAGCTCCTTCTGAGGTGGGTGTTCCCCATTCTGTTCCTTACATGTTTTGGATGCAGTGCCAGCATCGTACTCGGCTCTGCTAGTCTCTCTTTTGTGTCACAGTGTGTTGCTTTTGTTTCGTCTTCCCCCTCCTGCGCTGTAATTTTCTCTTTTTGATCTGTCTTCTTTCTTTGACTGCTAAGTTTCTTTTCTTGCTCTTTAAGAATAGCGGCTCTCTTTTTTACATTTTGCTCTGCCTCAAATTATTGAATGAATGCAGGGCAGTCGCAGTCTTCAACTTTGATCAACCACAATTTGTTTGGGCATCCTTCATAGGTGAGGGAGTATTGCACTTTCTCTCTCTCTCTCTCTCTCTCTCTCTTTTTTTTTTAAACCACTTCTCTCACTTTGTGGACGGATTTATTTTTTTATGATGAGTCTGTCTAGTTTTGAAGAACGCGTACATTTCAAGCGCATGTACGTCAAACAAAAAGTCGCGTCTCATCGAAGAAAAGATGTGAAATTTGGTTTTCCTGATTCTCTGTAAATCAAACAAAAAAAAGAAATGAGTCTTTCATTCAAAAAAAAGAAACGAGTCTTTCGTTTTCAAGTTTGTTTCCCCCCTCGCCTTTGATTCAGAGAGGTGAAGGAATGGCCTTCAAGGACAGGTTTCCTGTTGTCAGCTGCTACTAGACGTGTTCGTGTACCATGATTCACCGCATGTCTGCTGTCTATCATTGCAGCTGCGACCATACTATAACCGAAAAGACGAAGAGTTCTACCCTTTGTCAGTTTAAATGGATGTGTATGACTGCTTTCATTTAGTCTTTCTCGTTGTTTTTCTTCCTTTTCTCTCCCTTTCTCCTCTTCCCTTTTTCTGTTTCTCTCCGTGGTCTTCAGTGTTCTTTACTCTTTTCAGCTTTCCTTCTGTACATTTTTTTTTTCATGTTAAGGTCTATTTTTTCTGAGACTGAAAAGCGTAAATCGATTTACTTTTAAGTCCTTTTTTAGTCTTCTACATGCTGGTCTTTCATGTCGTTTATTACCACAATATGCGCATTTGTAGTCTGGTGGCAAAGGGCACTGGTCACTTACGTGAGGGGTCAAGCCTCCGCATCTCTTACAAGTTGCTTGTGCGGACACTGCTGCAGGACCGTGTTGATCTAAGAGGAGATGTGTCGTTCTGTGAAGGGTGCGGGCTCTTCTTTCTGGCTCTTAGTGAGTCTATCTCCTTTCATCATTTCGTCATTTGTTTCTTCGACTGCTAAAAACTCTCAGTTGCCCCACTTTTATGTGAAATCAGTTCTGCTGCCCCCACTAATTCGTCGAATGAGGTGTATTGCTTTTGTATGAGAATCGACTTTATAATTTTGTCGAACAGTCCTCTCCGGAATTTTTTTATCAGTCTTTCATCGTCAATCGACGAATTTGCTTATCGATAAAGGGAAGTGTACCTGTCTGCGTACTCTTGGATTGTTTCTTCTTCTCTTTGCTGCAGGTTGTCTAAGCTGGCCTCTGCTCTCTCTACGTGCGGTTCTTTGAGTCCAAACTTCGAGAAAAATATGTCTTTTAGGTCAGTGATGGTTTGAATTTTGCTCATTTTTTTGTCGGATATGTCTGTAAACCAGTCGAGTGCATTTCCTTTCAGTGATTTTCGGAAATAGAACAGGATTTGGGTGATATTCCATTGGAAGGCAGTAGCGTCCATATCGAAAGCTCTCTAAAAATTCCGTGCATCTTTTCTTTCTCCTGAATATGCATTGATGTCTGCTTTAATTGGGGGGTTGAAGAAGTGGTTTGGGGTTGGTACTAGCAGTGGAGGCTAGGGTATAACACTAAAAAATTAAAAAAATAAAAATTAATTATAACCTCCTCCCCCTAGGGTTTTAAACAAAAACCTACACTCTAAAAGTATATTTTTTATGGTTCTGAGCCAAAAAGAACCACATTGCAACATAAATAGAGTCACTAGCTTGTAAATCTTTTCAGTTCTGGCAAGAAAACTGCTAGGTGCCAGGTAAAGTTCCAAAATGTCTAGAAGAGTGGTTCAGGAACTCAAAACAGAACTCACCTGAACTGGCTAGAACTGACAAGAACCAATTGTCTGTGCACTTTCTATGCATTTAGCTGTCATCAGACTGCTCTTCTAACTCTTGAAAGGCTGTCTCAAGACGTGCAAGCTCTTCAGTCTCAACTCTCAGACCATTTTCAACCACAACGGCCTCATGAACCCAAAAAAAAATGCCACTGATCGGAATGTCGTCTAATTGAGGCATACATGAACGGCGCATTGTCAAAGGAGAAAAAACAACAGCATTGGAATTTTCACTTGCTAAAATAGCAGTCGATTCATATGAAATCGATTCATTCTGCTTCATTTAACCGTCTGAGACTGACTGAGATCATTTATGTCATTTGTCTGGTCATGCATGACTCTGATTGACCGTCATACATGAGTCTAATCGATCATAAAGAGCTAAATCATCAGTTGAGAGTTTGGTTTGGATGGTTCAAGCCCGGTTCTTATGGTTAATTTTGATTGGGTTTCTTCTGGTTCAGAAAAGTTCTAATAGTTCTTGTCTCTGTTCATTCGGTTCATGAACCAATGACCAGAACCAGAAGTAACACCGACCTCAAAACCAACTATAACCACTTAAAACTTACTTGAACCTTAGACCTGTACTCTAATTAGTGGTTTTTTAGGGTTCTTTTGCTTTTTAAAGTTTGTAAATTGGGTTAAAGTTTTATTTTTTCATCAAAAAAGTTGTAGAAACCACACATGTAGTTAGAGATTGTCCGTAGAGTATCATACCCTAGAGTGGAGGAGTCGGTAGCAGAGCAGCTCTTTGTGTGAAAGAGGGAAGGTGTGAGGGTACCAAAGCTAAGCTGTCTGCTGTCATTTCCTTTACATGTAGTTTATCCATGTTAAGCATCAATTCAAATTCTCCTTCTTTTATTGGTTTGAATATGACTCCCTCTTTTGTTAATGGCATTGCCTTCAGGACAGACGAATCCCATTTCTGTACTTGCTCACTCTCTTCTCCATTTCTTTTCTTCTTATTACTTTCCTTCCCTTTCTCATTCTCTTGTGTTTCGTTTTTTTCCATTTGTTTGTCTTGACTCTCCACTTCCTTTTCTGTTTTCTTTTCCTTATTGTTTCGATTTTTGTTATTCAAAGATTTCCCCTTTTCTTTCTTTTTCAGTGGCTCCTTAATTACTTTCTTGGGTTTTTCAGAAAGCTGAAGAAACGTGTTCATTTCGTGGAATTTGTCAGGGTTGCTTTTCTTGTTTTTCTCTAGTGTTTTTTGTCGCTCCGTCAGTTTTTTCTTGGGCTGAGGCTTTGGAGCCATATTCGGTTCTCCCCCTTTAATGCTATGCCTTACGCAGAAGGATAAGTGTAGTTTACTGTCAGAGAGAACGTGTGAAATTCACAGAAAGGGCAGGGCTTTGCCGCTTGCACAAGAATGAAGAAAAGTCAAATTCACTCTCAAGTAGAATGCGTAAAATTCACAGAAAGGGCAGGGCTTCACCGTTCTTACAAGAATGAAGAAAAGTCAAATTCACTCTCAAGTAGAATGCGTAAAATTCACAGAAAGGGCAGGGCTTCGCCGTTCTCACAAGAATGAAAAAAAGTCAAATTCACTCTCAAGTAGAATGCGTAAAATTCACAGAAAAGGCAGGGCTTCGCCGTTCTCACAAGAATGAAGAAAAGTCAAATTCACTCTCAGGTAGAATGCGTGAAATTCACAGAAAGGGCAGGGCTTCGCCGTTTGCAGAAGAATGAAGAGAGGTCAAATTCACTCTCAAGTAGAATGCGTAAAATTCACAGAAAGGGCAGGGCTTCACCTTTCTCACAAGAATGAAAAAAAGTCAAATTCACTGTCAACTTGAAGTAGAATACATGAAATTCGCAAAAAGGGCAGGGCTTCGCTGTTCATAGAGAAACGAAGAAAAGTCAAATGCACTGTCAGATATAATGCGTGAAATTCGCAAAAAGGGCAGGAAAAGGTGGTACAGTCAGAAATTTTAGCAGCGCTTCGCGGTGTGGTCCTGTCTGATGTCGATTTATGGCAGAGGACAGAAAGTAGGGTTACGTCAAAAATTCCAACAGCGCTTCGCGATGTGGTCCTGCTTCTTCTCCTTGCAGGTACAGGACACCAAAAGGGCGGCCAAGTCGAGGGCGTACAAGTTGAGGTTTAAGTTGATGGCTCGCAGGTGTGGGCTCCTGTAGTATGCGTGTAGATAATCACAGCGTTCTGGTTTCCTCTGGGTGAACCTTCTAGTCACGAAGAAAGTAATCTGCGTTGCTTGCAGAATAGTTGTTGTTCGGCAGAGAAGGTTGGTCTCCATTCGCTCAGCTCTTTGATCTTGTTGATCTTGAACTAGGCGTCACCACATGTTAAGGTCTACTTAGAGGGGTTGGCGCTGGTGAGTGCTTGCAGAGGTTCAAGGGTCTTCAGAGCTTGATGTCGCTGGAGTGGTTCAGGTCGATCTCTAGTGACAGACTCAATCAGTGTCAGGAGCATGGAGCTTTCTTGTGATTTGGTGATCGATCTGATTTCATTGTAGTCTTTCAGAAAGTCTTTCGGAAGTCTTTCATATGATTTCGATCGAAGTGTGACACGCCAACATCTGTATGATACAAAACGTTAACGTCCTGCATCTTCTTTCTTTGATTCTGAAAAAGGAGGTAGCGAGGCTTGAACCTAACTTGTAAGTGTTGTATGCTAATCATTAGGTCATGAAGGCGAGTGATGCGCATGATTCTCTTTTGCTCAGTGTTACTTTAAACCACAATCAATTCATTTAATTTCTATTTTCTTTCTAGCTGTGTTTAATTAATTTTTTAATTTCTATTTTCTTTCTAACTATGCTTAAGTAGCGCATAGCAGTGGGATTTCCCATTGATCATCATAAGAATTTTTTATTGATTTTTTAAGGATCTAGTTACAGATTGCATTGATTAACTGTATTTTTTTTTTCTGACTTCCATGCACCCTGTCAGACGTTTGCGGAGTATCAGCTTTCAACATCGTCTGCAGGAAGCGAAAAGATCGAGCGGTTTCGATCCAAAAGGCCTGCATGCGAATTATCGAAATAATAGGCAAAGTGCACATTAATCTTGGATAGCCTATGCATACTAACTTACATAAATGCATGCTAATGCCACAAAAACAAGTGCATGATACGCCGCGGACGAAAGCAAAACAGAGGTACATGGTGCACGCCCGCCCTCTACCATGTACCAACCGACATGAAATTGCAGTCGCCCTAAATGCAGCTATAAGACTTAAGTCCTCTCTTTCAAAGCCAAACGCAAAGGTGACCAAGATCGGCTGCTAAAACTTTAAGTAAACCAAAAGTGATGCGACGGATGGTACGCAAAAGAAAACCACACTCCTGCAATTCTTTCTACGCACCACACAAATTTAAACTGCAATAAACAAAGAATCAGGAACATAACGAAAAAAGAAACACACGCAAAATATGAGAACGTAAAGTGTCAAAAAGACGATGTGCAGAAACAACTGATCGCACATGAGCATAGCAAGAAATGAGAAGAGGAGTCTTCACTCCACCAGCTAACGAAGAAACATGACAGCGATTGGGGTCCTTCAGCAATAAAAACAAGCGGGTACAACAGTCGCATGGATGAAGCTCGAACTGCAGAAAAGTGTCTGATGTTGTGTATAAGCCACACAAAGTCGACCAGAAACTAGCAGCCCCAGAGTAATTCTTCGCTTGAATTAGTATACATAAGCATGGAACGAATCTGAATGAATCAATCAATCAATTCCGTATATTTCACCATACTTTGCCTACCGGGGTTTCGGATCCTCCACCTAAACATATAAAGTTTGAAAAAACTCCAGATAAATCCATGTAAAGAGCCTGCCCAAAAATGAGGGGGCACTCATGCATTGCAGCCTACAAGAAGCGTGCACTGCCTCAGTCACAGCTCAGGATTCCTCAATCTAACCTAGAGAAAGAAAAGATTCGCCAGCCTCCCGGGTAGACAATCTGGTGGATACCCTGCAGAAAGAGAAAAGTGATACACATGGACAGAGGGGCATGCAGGGAGACAGATAGGCAAATCTTTCAGTTCTTATCACTCCAATAAAAATTTGATAGAAAAGGCTGTTCTATGGACCTCCCCGACCTCAAAAATGTAATCAACAACTTTGGAGACCCCCATTTAGTCACTTGAGCTCTGACCCAAGATCTGCCCCTGCCTCGACTTTGTAGGATCTCTCCAGCCAAAAAAGAGACGGCAGACAAATGCATGCATAGGTTGCCGATTTTTTGGTGGTAGACAAGCTTTATTACCGGTAACCGGTAATTACCGGCAGAGTTGGCTGGCAGTTGGTAAAAACTTGGCAGAATTCTAACAGTCACTAACACTTTTCAATAACCTAAGTCCTAGGTTATAGGTCAATCAATCAATTACTTAAGGCTAGACTTAAGGTCAATTCAAAAAGTTAATGCGTCATCAGTAGGGACAGCTATGCGGCCAGTGTGCTTGAAGATGACGCAGGTCGAAGCGATGGGTCCCATCTTGCACTTGGCGCCCAAAGACAGAGAACCGCTGGCCGCAATAACCACAACTAGCCCAGACAGATGCACCCGCGCGACTTCAACAACGGAAAGAGTCCGTCTCAAAGTTTGGGCAGTCCCCCCAATCCAGTGCTCCAGCCTCCAAAGAAAGACCCACCGCTAAAAGCTGATGTCTGAGGCCTCGAAGGGTCTCTGACTCCGGAGGTGGAGATCGCCGCCTTCAGAAAGAAGAGGGAAGAAAAGAGGGAGACGTAGCGTAGAAGAAGAAGGCTCTCCAAAAAGAGCCGTGATTCGTATTCTCCCCTGGCCTCTCTGCCCCAGCCTCTGCTAGTGTTCGGTCCCCTCAGGCGCCGGTCGCTCCGGCTTCTTTTTACAGCCACGGTGCAGCAGCCGCATCTGCCCTTTCCTCTTTCCGTCCAAGACTACCCAGCCCTAGACCCAGCCGCACCACGGGGGGAGCTCGAGGACTCGACGAGGAGGCAATGTTCTTCTTACTCCTCCCTCCTCCCTCCTCAGCAAACTAGGCAGGGGCTGTGCAAGTACAGAGCCGCAGGCTTACCATCTCCTCATTTTTCAGAAAGAAGTAGACCTTTTCCGTCTCTTACTTTGATCGCTCTCTAACGAGTCAGTAGTAACGATGGTCAAGGCCTGATATACAGAGAAGCAGAACAGTAAGAGATGAAGCAAAGTTAAAAAAGAGAGTAGTTGTTGGACAGACGCTGTCATAGAGCTGTTAGAACTTTTTGCTACTTATAGGGGTGAAGCAGTTAAAAATTTATATTTTTTAAATATTTTCTTTATTTCTTTTTGTGTGTGAATTGGCTTTTCAAATGAAAATAAACATATAAAAACATGTTTTTGAAGGTTGGCGCCGCAGGCAAAATTTTTTGGGGGGGATCCTAATTTTTATCATTTTTTTGTCGGTAAAAGGAAGGCAGACTGAGGCCATTACCGGTTACTGGCAATTGCCGGTAGACTAGACCTGTTACCGACCAGAAAAGCAACTCTGGGGCCCCCCGGAAGGCAGTGCGAAAGTGGGCAAAGTATGGGTGAATCTGGTATAGTTACTTAATTGATTAGTTAGTCAGTTAGAGAATGCCTAACCCCAGTACATCAATTTTTTCATAATATCTCATAATTAACGTTCGCGATTCAATAACTATCAAAAAGGTCAGGCTGAGTCTAGTTTGCGCATTACTGGGTCAAGATACTAGTCAAGATAGGTCAAGACTCAAGACGCGGAAAGTCTATGCACATTTCATCGAATTAGAACCACAAGGAAAGTGTGGCCGTCGAAAGTCTAAGTTTGAGACTAGATTCGGTTTAAGAATTATCGAATTAATTCTGCATGGACGACTGGTGCCGCAGGCAAGAGCTTTTGCTCAAACAAGCCCTCAATCTCCCTCATCGAATCCCCACGCGAACACATGAACCTATGCAGGCATCATCCATGCATGGCGCATGCATGGGTCAGTCAGACAACTACGGGCAGACAGGCAGAGCTAGGACTCGGCCGAGAGAGCCTTCGCCTTGCAAGACTGCACAGAGCGACGGAGAAAGACGGAGGAGCCGTCAGAGCTCCTCTCGTAAAGGCTCTTCCCGTCGCTGCTGTTGTGTGAGGGAGACGGCCCCTTTCAGAGCTTCCTGAATCATTGTTCCTCCTGACACAACGTTGTCAACAAACGAATCCACAGCAGCCTGATCTCTCACGTTCCCCTCAAATTTCTGCGAACACAACACACAAGCAGACACCACCAACGAGCAAATGCATGCAAAGCAGATGATGGACAGAGAGGCGTCTGGGAAACGCGTCTTCCATTATCTACGCCCTCCCTCTGTCTGTGGGCCGAGAGTGTCCTTCATTCTACGTCTGTCTATTGCGTGCTGAAAGTAACTTGAAATCCAAGTGAAGTACCCTTCGCTAAAAGTATATTTCCTGCTTCGAAGAGGCATGAAAGGTTCCCCTGACCTTCTATGCCCCCACGAAAGGCTGAATGTAGTTCAAGGCTTGAGTGACTGACCTTGAATTTTTTCCGTTTGGGTCTGTACGCTATCAATGTGTGGCACTTGTCTCCCCACCCAACATTTTTGGGACAGTCGACACCTCCAAAAGCGCTGGCAAATCCTTTCTGCAACAGGCAATAGAGTATCCATGCAGGAGAGGCATTTTTTATTCCACGCGAATGCATCCACGCGAATAAAGGGACCAAAATGAGAAAAGAGCAGCGCATGAACGCTCACTGTAACACCGATCGCGAGGCAAAAATGCACAGAAGCATTCACGAGTCGACAGTACCCCTCCGATCGCCAGAAAAAAAAGTCCACCCACACGCTCACTTAGCCTGGACCTCCGCCTCCCCCCCCCTACCCACTCAACTCTACACACTCACGTAGATTTCAAAGAACCACCAACACCCAGCTGACTGACCTGTAGCTCTGCGTCTACCCAAGCAAATTTTGCAGCATCATTTTTGAATTTTTCGGACGTCTTCTTCATCAAGTCATGCACAGGATCTCCCTGTGCACTCTTTCCTTTCAGTAGAAGAATAAAACAATACTGCACGCACGCAGTCAGGCAGGCAAGCAACAGAGAACACGTCAGGAAGGAAGGAAGGAAGGAATGCCACCAAGAAGTTCACATGCACACAAGGACAAACGCTTGTAGAACCGCATGTGCATCAGGGAAACACACGGACCCTGCAACATTGCCATGTTCCTAACTATTCAGAAAGAAGATGGAGAGCGAGAGACACACGCGCACAAAAAAACACACATTCACATACACACACACACACACACACACACACACAGAGAGAGAGAGAGAGAGAGAGAGAGAGGCTGTGCAAGGAGAAGCCAACTTGGTGCAAGGAGGACAACCTTGAAGTGCTCTCTTGGGTCTTCACGCGATAGCTTTTGTTCTTTTCGCGAAGGCCCTGACTGACTTGAGACACAGTCAGGGTGCCCTCTTTCGCTTTGCATCGATTATTCTCTCCCCCCCCTTTCTCTTTCTTGCCCATTCCCCTCTCCCATGACCTCACTGCTTCGCCCTCACCTCCGCTATGGATATCTCCTCCCTCCCAACCCCATGCCTGTATCTGCCTGTATGTATGTATGTATATGCATGTATGTCCCTGAAGTCTGTCTGACCTGTCCATCTGTCTCTGAGCACTCCCCATTGTCGACCCTCGTCTTCAAAAGTTCTCTGAAAGAAGCTCCAGGCCTTTTCTGCACAAGAGCGGAAGATGACAGACACGATGTAAGTGTTTTCACTTACATGAGGGCAAAGCGACACACTGCCAGAACCACAGGGACACACACAGAGAGAGAGAGAGAGAGAGAGAGAGAGAATCTCAAGAAAAAAGCTTCAAGATCGTACAACGCGCAAGGAGGGAGATGCATACATTCCCTCCCAGAGAGAGGAGAGAGAGGGTGGAGTGGGGCTGACTGATCATCAGAAAAGCACTCAACGCCCCAAAGCTGGGGATTCTAGAAATAGCGCAGAGAAGAGCTCAAAGCACTCAAAGGGTAAAGCTCATGCAGAAAGAAAGGCAACAAAGAAACAAGATCATCGATCATCGACCGCGCGGAAGCAAGGAGAAAGTCAAACAGACCGCCATGGAAATTCGGGAGAAGGCTAATGAGAGTCCCTCACGGCTTGTTGTCTTCAACCATTCTCCCTGCAAACAATCCAAAGATTGAAAACGACGTTGTATGGCAAAACAAGAATTCAAGACGGATAGCGTTGGAGGAATAGGAGGGCGGGACACTTGAAGACAGCCGGGGTAGAAGGACAAAGGGGGGCGGAAAGGTTTGCGAAAAAAGGGAACAGAACTGTCACTGGGGAAGGAATTGTTCTCTGGGAAATCACACACTCACTCACTCACTGACGCTGGGCAGAGCGAGGCTCGGATAGAAAAAGAAATGAGAAACAGAAAGAAATTTAAGAATGAATAAAGAACAGAAAAAGGGAACACATGGGACGCACAGAGCAACTGGGCCGTTCCAGCCTCTTCGTCTATCTGTCTGACCTTTTTGGGATCGTCATAGTCAGTCAAGTGGAGCACAGAGGGAATTTTGGGGGGTCCAAGCCACTCCACCACATCGGGGGCGTCCTTTTTGGACGCGAAACCGATCAGCAATTTTCCATCGAACTCGTAAGACAAACTCTGCAGGCAGGCATGAGTGATGAATCGAAAAGGACGTGAGATTGATCCCATTAAGAGGGAGGGGACTGACGGAGCAGACGACAAAAAATAGAGCGGAATGGTGAAATGAACAGAAGAAAGAGCGGGAATGGGGGCCAAGAGAAAAGGTGACGAAGTTATCGAGAAGAAAAAAAAAAGAGCTCTCTGCCGTCAAAAAAAGAGGGAGGCATCACAGACTCCAGTGAACACTCTCACAAGTAAGAAGTGTCTCTGCTGTCACCAATGAAGCCCTCTTCTTTGACTGACTGCCTGACTTACTGACTTTAATTGTTGGTGGCATCGAGGCCTTCTCTGTAAGCAGGAGTACTTTTGCTTTCTCGGGGCTTTTGTTGATGAGGTTGTCAAGGTCCTCATTGGTCTTCACGACAGTCACCTTGTGGGGCATCTCTTTCTTCACGTACGAGCTGAAGCCGTCAAAATCCCTGCACCAGAGAAAGAGAGAGCGAGGGAGAGAAAGAGAGAGAGAGAGAGAGTTGGAAACAATAAGGTAAAGAGAAAAAAGAAGACAGAGGCCGGAAGACACAAAAGACGAAAACGAAGAACGAAAGGCGCGAAAAGGAAACGTCCGACAGACAATCCCCCAATGGATGGACCAACCTCATCCAAACAAGCAATCGATCGACAAAAGGGGGAACGGAACAGAAAAGAAGTGACCGGAAGTCCATCGTAGCCAGCAAAGCACGATAGGAAAGGTCTGCGTGTGCCTGGAAACATGTTTTTCCCCTTTCCAATTGTGATTGTGCCCTCTTTCCTCCCAGAAAGAAAGAACATGATCAGGACAAACATCCGCACCTCAAACAGACACACCAATCAATGCTTCGCACATGAAGCTGCCTGCTCATTCAACAAAGGAACGCGCGCACGGCTCTTGTTTTCTTTCCTCTCTCTGACCTCTTTCCGGTGTATTTCTTTGCCCTTTGCGTTTTATCTGCCGGAAAGAAGAGCACTGTGGGATAGCCCTCCACGCCGTTGTTCTCGCAGAGGCCCTTGTCCTTCTCGCAGTTCACCGCACCCACCTGAAGGAAGGATTTCGAGAAAAGGAAGGAAGGGGCACAGAAAAATTCACCAACCATTGATATGGAAAAGGCCAAAAAGAAGGAGGCGGGAAGAGAGGGAAGCCTCAATGATGGAAGAAAAAATCCGAACGAACAGAAGGGTTCTTAAAGAAGGAAGGAAGCCCCACCAGATGCTTCCATTAGCAGTGGTTTCCTCCCTCCCTTCCACGCTCTCTCTCTCATCCATCCCATTTGGTCAGTCAAAAGATGTGATCAACAAACAAGCCAAAAGGAAAAATCAAGTTCACAAAAGAAACAGTGGGCCGGGCCGTCCACCCTCCAATCAAAAGAAAGAAAAAAAGAGCACGCACACAGACGCGTACCTACCGTCAACGACTCTCCCATTTTGTCTGCCAGCTTGATCCACTCGCTCTTCATCTCCTTGCAGTGCCCGCACCAAGGCGCATAGAACTCGACCTAAAAAAACACAGGGAAAGGAAGGGGGAGGAAATGGAGACAGGCATGCAGACTGCGCATTCAAAATAAGAAAGAACCCGTGAGGGGAAGGAGGGAAAGAAGGAAGAGAGGGACCGGCAGACAAAAATGGAGCGTCCCTCAACGATCGATCAGCTCACTGACAGACAAACCGACTGCTAAACTGACTGCCAGCCAGACGACTCACGATTGCACAGTATCTCCTCTCCTCAACTTTTTCCTTG
The DNA here is from genome assembly GCA_018398765.1 of Chromera velia. NCBI lineage: Eukaryota > Chromeraceae > Chromera > Chromera velia. The sequence goes on along the minus strand of JAHBMJ010000598.1, from coordinate 21,665 downwards.
AAGCTACTGGGGTTCAGTTGCTCAACGGAAGTTTCGTCGTACATATTTTTGGACTCTCTCTGCGGACGCCCCCCTCCCGGATGGCCCCCCATGCCGCCCATCCCGGGCATTCCTGCAAGCATTGCTCGCGGCAGTCACTCAACTCAACTGCATGGCCTGTCTGTGTTTGCAGAAAAATCATGGATTACATACACATTTCTTAGTGCGCCAACGCCTCAGTTGCTACCTTCCCAACAGATATGCGCTCTAGACTTTTCATCTGAGAGCCACTTGAAGCTCCGGTCATACCATCCTCCTGGTATGGCCGTCTGCTGACAATGTGTCGCTCCCGCAGAGCTCACACCATCGATTGCCTCACCGTGTTTCAGGATAGAAAGGATCCTAAGACAAGACGCCGAAGATACTTGCACAGAAAAACAATGAAAGAGCTGAAGCGACTCGAGAGTCACAATCTCCGTTGCCTCCCAGCCCCTGTCTATCGGAGCCCCTGTCAATTCTTGCATGGCCACTGACCTCCGAAATGAAAGCCGCCGCCCCCACCGCCACCCCCCGGACCCCCAAACTGAAAACGGATGTTTTGCCCCCCGAACCCCCCACCGAAGAATTGCCTGCACGTGCATGCCGAAAATGATCGAAGAGCGGAAATCCAGACTCAGACGAATCATCAGACTAAAAGAAGAATCATGCAGGAAATGGACCCCAAGGTGAATGTGGTGGCCTCACGGGGCGACAGGACCCAGAAAAGGAGAGAAGAGCAGTCCGAGGGTGCAGAAACAGAGGAAACAGACGGGAGGGTAAGCTAATTTAGGGGTGAGAGAAAACGGTCCGAGAGCAGACTCCTCCGTGGCCGTCCAAGCAACCACAACTGCGTGTATGACTCTCGCTTGAGTGAAGGCCACAAAGAAAGGAGGGAAGAAAGAAAGAAAGAAAGAAAGAAAAGAAAGAAAGAAAGAAAGAAAAGAAAGGACGGACGGACGGACGGACGGACGAACGAACGAACGAACGAAAAGAAAGAAAGAAAGAAAGAAAGAAAGAAAGAAAGAAAGAGAGAGAGAGAGAGAGAGAGAGAGAGAGAGAAAGAAAGAACGAACGAACGAACGAACGAACGAAAAGAAAGAAAGAAAGAAAGAAAGAAAGAGAGAGAGAGAGAGAGAGAGAAAGAAAGAAAGAAAGAAAGAAAGAAAGAAAAAAAGAAAAGAAAGAGAAACCGACTCACTCAAAGATGTGCCGAGGATCTCCAAATCCTCCGAAACCCCCCTGCTGCCCCCCCCCCCCTCCTCCTGCTCCCTGTAGACCCTCCTCCCCATAACGGTCGTACGTCGCCTTCTTCTCCTTATCACTCAGAACCTGCAGGGAGAGAGGATCAATATCGGCGGGACGCACACGGCAGACCTTTGTGGGAAAACACAGAGGGCTGTGCTGTCAAAGTCGCATGGGTGTGAGACGGTAGGCATGTCGGGGGTCGGGGACACGCTGGAAAGAAGAGAGCCAGACACAAGAAGGCAAAAGGACACAGATGAAGAGCTTCAAAGGCATCGGCCAAGGGGTGTGGGATTCAAAGGATCAGGGGACGATATGTGCATGGAGAGGGAGGTGGGGACCGAAACGGGAGAGGGCCAGCCGTCACATGGACCCACTTCGTACGCATTGGAGATCTCGATGAATTTCTCCTGAGCATCTGGCTCGTCACTTTTGTCTGGATGGTATTTCTTTGAGAGGTCTCTATAGGCCTGCACGCAGAATGCACATGACATGTGGGGAGGGGGCTCAGAGACGGGCCATCAAGGATCTTATAAATGGTGCAGGCTGCGTTCACTGACTTTTTTTATTTGACCTTCATCTGCACTTCTTGGCACTCCCAGAATCTTGTAAAAGTCTCGCCCAGCCCTCACACATTCTGAAAACAGAAGGAGAGTGGCGAGACTACGCAGAACTAACCACACAAGCTGCATGTCAAAGAGGAAGCTAGACAGTCTGACTGTCAGCTGCGGAGTGAAGAAGTTCGCTACTTGAGAGAAAATTCCGCGGGTGTTCTTGCTTCAGCAGTATGGTGGAAGGGTATTCAAACTTCTGGAATGCTCCCACTCCCTCTTCAAACCGTCTTTCTTCGATCAACTTCCGACGTAAACTACGATCGACATTGAGGTGGATATGCGTGCGAGTTGATCGATGTCAGTTAATTGTGGATCCTAATCCGAAAGAGGGGCCAGGTCGAGAGGAGGGGCCCCGGCAGCTGTATGTACAAATTTTGATCGTACAAACGCCATGCATATTTCCGGGGCTATGCGTCTGTGTTTTTTGGAAAACGTGCCGGGGCCCTTGAACATCCTTGAACCTTTTTTTTTGGCAGGAACAGCCCACTAAATTTCGGTTTCTGATCACTTTGTTGTGTGTCAGAAATTTGACGTTGAGTTCCGTCCGATCTCTGATCAGACAAGCTTCGATTGCCCGCAGGTGCCAGGTGTGTCGTGGAAAAGCATTCCTTTCTGGTTTCCCCCCTTCTGATCGTTCTTTCGTTCTTCCGTTGATCAGCTAGCCTGCGTTTGGTTCATGGCGGCTGTGGCTCTTTCAGTGAGCAGTCGGATGAGCCTGACTTACAACAGCTCGTCCCGACGGAGCCGTAATCGCAGTCGGAGTCGGGAGAAGTTTGCGTACTCGACCGCCAACAGAAGGAGCGGCTTCTACTCGAAGAACCATGGTTCCCAGAGTTCATGGGCTGTTCAAGACAACCCAAGCAGCGGTAGACGTCATAACTGGTACTCCAGCAGCAGAAGAGAAGATGGGGGAAGAGAGCGCGAGATGTACAGAGAGAGGGAGAACCACCGCGAGAATAGGAGTAGGTTCACTCAGGTTCCGCGTACGCGGAGCTTTGAGCGGAGGTTTTACACTTCAGGGACGCCTGGGTCATCGTCTGCTTATCAGAAACGTGACTACGACCGTGAACGTGAGAGAGAAAGGGAGAGGGAGAGAAGTCGTGACAGGGAGAGGGGAAGGTACAATCACGGGTACGGGGGCAGGAGGGGAGCCTGGGGACCTCCACATCCCCCCCGATCGCCTCCTCCCCCCCTGCCCCCTGCCTTCTCTCAACGTCGTCTAGACAAAGAGAAGGGAAGGAGCGCATCGAAGAGAAAGGAGAGCAGGGAGATGGTGGATGACGACGACGCCATTGTACACTTCAAATGGTCAACAGCTTTCCTTAGCGAGTCAGGCAGATCAAAGAGAAAATCGAACAGATAGACAGATAGGGAGGCAGGTAGACAGGCAGGCAGGCTCTGAAGTAAAAGAAGTCCCAGAGTCGAATGCTTTGTCTTCGTTCCATTCTGACTGTCCGCCCCTTCTCACCTATTTTGATGAACAGGAAAGTGGGCGACACCCTCTGTTACGGCCGTTATCGCCTGACTGACACGTTGGGAGATGGCACATTCGGGCGATGCCTGGAGGCGGTGGACACACGGAAGCATCCCTCAGAGAAGAATTACAGAGTTGCCATCAAGGTCTTTCCTTCCGTTATGTTGATTGATGCATGCTTGGGGGGCTTGTTTCCGGGAGACCTAAGGGGGGGTTGGGGATTTTGGGGTCTCATGTGATTTTGATTTTTGTCTTCGCCCTTTCTAGGTTTCTTGTGTTGGCCCCTTGTTTTCTTGCCGGAACTTCAGTCTTCTTCTGTACTCTTCTGAGGGTCCTTTTTTGCTCGCCTTTCTTGCTTTTCGTCCTTGCGATCGTGATTTGGTGCGTGCTTTTAGAGACACGTACGTAGAGAGGGACACTTCCGTGGGCGCGTTTGTGTCTCTGCCGGCTTGGTCTTCCGTTCCTTCCTTCGTTCCTTCCAGGTGGTACGGGATGTGCAGAGATACACCGAGGCCGCACAGATAGAGGCCGACATACTTGAGGAAGTTGCACGCGAGGACAGGAAAGGGGAGTCCCGGTGTGTGGAGCTCCTGGGAACATTCATGCACGGCCCCCACTACTGCTTCGTGTTCGAGCGTCTGGGGGAGTCTCTGTTCGAATTTCTCAAGGCCAACGACTACAGGGGATTCTGCGTCCAAGACATCCAGGTGTTTGCAAGGCAGACCTTGGAATGCTTGCGCTTTCTCCACTCGATTCGACTCACACACACCGACCTCAAGGTCAGCAAGAGCCCGACAGAGTTTGCGTTTGTCGACAGCCATTGCATGTGATATTCAACAGAAAGACCAGAGGAGCAGAGGAGGGCAGAGTGAACCGTTTTGAAAGCTATGATATGTGGTCTGTTGCTTCGGTTAAGGGAGGCATTGAAGCTCTGGTAGTGATCAGTGATGGGATACGAAGTCTCGCCCCTTCCCCTTACTCTGTCCGTCAGTGTTGGAGGTTGGAGCTCCTGGTTCCACTCGTCTGGTCTCCGATCGATTAGTGTGGATTTTGCTTCTCTGTGTTTCTGTTTTGCCCCCCTGCGCTTCTCGGTGGCGTGTGCTGATTTCCATGTCGCTTCTTTGCGGGTGGTGGTGTTGCAGCCTGAGAATATCCTCTTGGTGGACTCGTCGAGCCGCGAAATTACTTTCCCAAGGGTCCTTCGCTGTTCTTTTTTTCTTCTTGTTCCTTTTCTTTCTTTCCTTCCTTTCTTTTTGTTTTTTTGGTTCCGTGTGGCTTCGTGTTTTGAATGCTGTGGCGTTTTTCTTTCGATCGTTGTGTCTGCTTTGTCGCTTAGAAAGAGACGGGAAGCTCGAACGATTGACAGAAAAGGGAAGCAGCTTCTCTCAGCATGCAACACAAACGTCGTGCCGTGTTCGAAAGAATCCACGTATACTGGCCAATATTCGGTGTTCCCTGTGCCACCATGCTTACAAGCGACTTTCGACTTCGGGCATGAAGAGGCATGTATGCATGGTCAGACAGAAAGCGGACGCGATGAGTGAAACAACAGTCAATTACAGAGGGCAGTAAAGGCTTTAGAGAGAAAAAGAATAAGAAAGCGGGAGAAAAAAAAGGAAAAGACGCGCCGCGACGGTGCAGGCAGATGAGCAAATCAGGGTCCGTCGTCCCTTCCGCGCCGATATCAAAGGTGAGCCTCTCTCTCTGTGTGTGGGGGGTGGGATGAATGGATGCGTTGTGTGTGTGTGTGTGTGTGTGCGTGCGTGTGTGTGTGTGTGTGTGTGCGTGCGTGTGTGTGTGTGTGAGTGAGTGAGTGTGTGTGTGTGTGTGTGTGTGCGTGGCTGGACGGGCATGATGTTCGTGGGTCCGCTCTATGCACCCTGAATGTGTGTCCAATCATCGCTTGAAGTCCCGGTTTTTGTCATTATCGCTTTTTCGATGAGTTGTTTCTGTCTCGTATTCCAACCCAAATTCATATTTTGGGCCGAGGACGCAAGCTGTGTACTGTCTGTTCAGCGTCCCCCCCTCTTCTCTCCCTTCTGTCACCCTTTCTTCTTAAGGTGACCGTGACTTTCCACACCTTTCCTTTTATCTGGTCTTCACCCAGGCCTACGATGATTGCTTCACTGTCTCCATGTCCTCTCCCTATCCATCCTCAGTGATCGACTTTGGGGGCGCGACCTTCGAGGACGAGAAGCACACGTCGATCATCAACACCCGGCAGTACAGGGCTCCGGAGGTCATCCTCGGTGAGTCCCTTTTTGGCGGGGGGTATTTTGAGAGTAGGGAGGCAGAATGAGTTTTCTGCGTGGAAGGAGGAAAGAAGCCTTTGATCAGTTCCATGGATCCTTTCTCTCTCTCTTTCTTCTTTCCTTCCTTCCTTCCTTCCTTCCTTGGTTCTTTTTCTTTCTTTGTCTCTCTCCCTTTCTCTCTCTCTCTCTCCCTCTCCCTCCCTCCCCCCCCCTTCCTCTCTTCTGTTCTTAGATCAGGCGGTGGAGAAATCGATGCGCTCCCCCCCCCTTCCCCATCATGGCTCCTCGATCATAAACAACCTTGTCTTCTCTTCTCTTTCGTTCGCATTCTTCCTCCATGCAGGGTGCGGATGGAGTATGTCCTCAGACATTTGGTCGTTTGCGTGCATTGTGGCCGAGCTGGTAGGTTTCTTTCTGCCAATGAATGGAATGTGGGGGGATGGGGTAGCAGTTGGATTGTGCTCTTCGGCGGAGAGACAAATGGAATGAGGCTGGGAAAACCAAGTGGGGGGTTAAGGGGAGACAGAAAGAACTATGCAGGAAAAAGTCAGGACGTCCTTTCACTTCCCCTCCCCCTCTTCCTTCCTCTCCTCAGCTGTAAAGAAAGCTTCTGTTGAATTGCATTCTGGGCTCACACACTCACTTGAGACTGAGTGAAAATCTTCTGCATTGGCCAAAGACTTCCCTCTCTTTCGTGTAAGTTTTTCTCTTGCCTCTGACCCTATGTTCACCTTTCCCTCTTATCCCCAGTATTCCGGAGAAATGCTGTTTGGGACACATGAGAACCTGGAGCACCTCGCGATGATGGTCAGTGCAAATTTAAGAACGGGGGGGGGCATTTTATGTTTGAGTTTTTCTTGCCGACAGATCTTGTTGAATTGACACTTTCTCTCTCTTCCTGGACTAGATGTCGTCTGCTAGAAGTCCAACGAGCAGATCGATCTACTGTCGCCTATTTTTCTTCTGTCACTGTATTTTCCCTCCCGTGCATTTTGCCCCTTCATCCTGTCTGCTGCTCCCTTCATCCTGCCTGCACGTGTGCGCGTGTGGATCGGTGCAGGAGAGGCTTTCTGGAGGCTTTCCCGCGTGGATGGTCGACAAGAGTTTGAGGAAGGGGGGGGGGGCGGAGTTCTTCGATGAGGACTCGAGGGAGCTGAGATGGTGGGCGTGGCCTGGCTGACTGTCTGAAACCGGAAAAAGTGTAGAAAGAAGGGGAGAGAGAGAAAGGAGGCGTGTCTGAGAAAGTGTGAAAAAAATTCGATCTGTTGATCTGCCTGACTGTCTGCCTGCCTACTTCTGTTTCTGCATACCTCCTCGTTTTTCCGGTGGCGGCATGGCGGTGCTGGAGACTGCCTCTTCTTCCTGGAACTTTTTCGGAATAAAGAAAACTCTTTTTGTTCCGGCGTTCCCTTTTCATATCCGTTCTTCCAACCCTTTGTCCGTTGCACAAACAAAAAGAGAGACACGACACGGACAGGAATAGACATTTGCTTCCACACAATGCAAAGCTGACGGCATTGGGGGAAGAACAAACAATGGGAACCAAGGAGAATAAACAGAAATCAGAAAACACAAAGGAACAAGCATACAAGGAATGAAGACGGGGAGAAAACATGAACACACAAACAAACCGGCAACCAAACAGGGAAACGGAGATAAAAAGCTAAAAGGCACGGTTCACCTGCCTAGCTTTCACTCTGGTAGTCTGTTGGTCCCTCCGTGTTGGCCCTCCCTTTTGGCAATCTTCGCGCGTCTTTGTGTGTGTGCAGGCCGTCGCGAGCTTTCAGCTCTTCCTCTGTCAGGGCTGTGGAAAAGACGCCCACCGTGCAGGTAAGCGAATGAAGGACAGATGAAGACTTCCACTTTGCAAATCCTCGCACGTACACGAGTTTCGTGAGGCTCTTAGCTTGCATACATCTGTTTGCATTCAACTGATAGTTCGAAAAGAGGATGGATGTTTTCGCTCAACAAAAAGCTGGCTTGCTGCACGTTATCTCTTCCTTTTCACTCGAGGTTTCCTTCTTTCCCAACGATTTTGTTCTTCTCGCTTTCTCTTTGCAGGAGCTCGTGTGTTCGCGCCACAGACTGCTGGCTGACTTCGTGAGCTCGATGTTGATAGTGGATCCGAACAAGCGTCCGACAGCGGATGAGGCCCTCAGACACCCGTTCCTGTCACAGACTTTCTCTGAGTAAAATTAGTAAAGGTGTCAGTCAAAGAAGAGGACATGCAGAGACTTGTGGGTGGGTGGAAAGAGAAGAGGAGAGGGAGCTTCATTCAACCAGAAAGGCGTTTGTTTGTATGTCAGCCGGAGGCCTCGGTCCTCTGGTGCTGGTTTGCAATTCTGGGTTGGGTATGTAACATTGAGGGAACCATGGAAGACCGAGGACTTTCGAAGCTGGTACGATTCGCGTCGTAGGCAAACCCCCGTCGACGCTTACCGGTTTGAGCCTGCTTGTGGTGTACTAGGTGGTGAAGGTTGTGGTAGATACAGCAGGTTGCAAGCACGCATTCGATCGAAGTCCCGAGTCCACTAGCTGGACTATCGTCTGCCTGCAAGGTCCGGCCGTTCGTGAGCTCAGTGCTCATGCGCACCGAACATAGCAACACTTCGACGACTTCGTTTGAAAAAAGTCAAGGACATGTTTTTTTGACAAAGTTCCGAGTTCATGGCCCAGTTTCGATCTTCTATGATCTTCAGCAAATTGATGCAACGATCGAGTTGGGTTTAAAGTTGGTCATTCGTATGTTGACATAGTCGTCACAGGTGCTAGCACAGGTGGTGTGAAACATATGTTCGCACCTGTGACATTGTACAGTTATTTTCAGTTTTTTCAATTGTGTCATATGTTGTGCATTTGAATTGAAACTTGAAAGCGCTATTTTATATACATAAATTCCAGCAGAAATTATATTTCTAATACATGTAAATTTTTCTATTATACAACCGCTGAGGAAAACTGTGAATTTGGGTTAAAAATAAGAAAAAAGACTAGAAAAAATAGATATTTTTACCGTGGTAAAAGAAGTTAAATTTGCGGGGGGGTGGGG
>JAHBMJ010000598.1:0-12956 GCA_018398765.1 Chromera velia | reverse complement strand
GTTATCACAAAATTACTCTCTACCTCTTTTAATTTTTAATATATACTTACAAAACTTGAATACAATTTCTCTGTATAAAAGAAAGTTCATCAAAAACACCCTACAAAACCAGGTTAAATTCCCCGGGAATTTAGTGGAATTTAATGGAATTTACCCTTAGAATTTAGTGGAATTTGATGGATTTTAGTGGAATTTACCGTGGAATCTACTCGTCTAAATTCCACTAAATTCCACAAACTTTGGAGGCTTATTTCTCGTGATCTAGAAAGAGTTAGGAGCTCACATTAGCAGTGACACACACTTTATATAGCTCCATAAACACTGCTAATTTGATTGAGCTCCTAACTCTTTCTAGATCACGAGAAATAAGCCTCCAAAGTTTGTAGAATTTAGTGGAATTTAGACGAGTAGATTCCACGGTAAATTCCACTAAAATCCATCAAATTCCACTAAATTCCATGCAAGGGTAAATTCTATTAGATTCCACTAAATTCCCGGGGAATTTAACCTAGTTTTGTAGGGCAGACTCCAATATATGTTCCATAAAAATCTAAGGCTCATTCTAAGCTTATCTCATCATAATAATCTCTTAGTTTTTTTTTTTTTAATTATTGGTTCTTAGTATATCCTATAAAAATATGCCAAAAAATACTTTTAAAAAAAACACACACACACAAAAATTTGATTAAAAAATGATTTAATTTTTTTTTTTTTGTATACTGTTTATCTAGCTATTTAAATATTTTTAATATCAATTAAAGTCAATTTTTCTATAATTTGTTTTCGTCAACTATAAAAGGGTAGAAGCTAGTAGAAGCTTAAACTGACAACGCTTGTAAATCAAGTCAAGATGTATAATTAAGCACTGTTCGTTTCAACTTCTAACTCTTTATAGTTTGTGAAACAGGCAAGGAACTGTCAGGAAGAGAGAGGGAAACGGAATGAAGCTTCATTCCTTCTACCTCCCTCCTCCCATGTAGCTTCTACTTCGCTTTCCGTTTCTGATGCGGAGGTGAAGCAAAGAAGTGACGAAGAGAACTGCGTTTTGATCTTTAAAGACGAGAAGAGGTGTTGATGTGAGGGCAAAAGGTGCTGATGTTGGGGGAAAGATTGAATGAATAGAAAGAGGGATCAAGTAGACTTGTGTAGCTTCATTCACCCCCCGTCACTCCTTTGTGAGGCGTGCAAACCAGAAGATTTATTTGCCCTTTTTCCCGGATGTGCCGTGCTTAATGCCTCGCGAAAAGGGGTTGCAGTTTGCAAACATTCAAGGATATAACAGGGAGACGCAAATGAAAGGAAAGAAGAATTTTCCTCGTCTTGCGAGGCATCAAACAATTAATGCCTCCCCCATCTCTCCCCACTTTGCACTCATAAGAGGATGCTGCAGGACAACAACAACAACCCCAGCCAGCTGCATCCATGGAGTAGTCACCTCCTCCCCCGAAGCGGCAGAATGCATGAATGCCTTGCAACCCTTCCATACTGTATTCCTCCCACAAGCCATGCATCGCTGTAAAGAACACGTACAGCTTGAAGCAGTCCTGTTTCTCTCCTAGCAACTTCCAAGGAGAAGGGAACCAAGCATTCCAGAACGTTCCCTCCCCCTCCTCCTCCGCATGAAAGCTAACAAAATCGGGTCCCTGTCGTTCCCTCCTGCTCTCTCAATGCCTGCACGCAGCCAGCCAGAAGGGGGGCGCAAAGGAGAAAGGGGTGCAACACAGAGTTGCAGGAGCAGCCACCCTTTCTGCCCGACGCAATCTGCATGGAAGGAGGGCTCGGGGAATCTACTTGGCTGTCGGGAAAGGGGGATCGGGGGATCTACTTGGCTGTCGGGAAAGGGGGATCGGGGGACCTACTTGGCCGTCGGGAAAGGAAGGAGGGCTCGGGGGACCTTCTTGGCTGGCAATGACTAGAGCTGTCAGGCTTGGGATGGTAGGGCTGGAAGGCTGCTTTTGAGGGCAAACTTAGAGAACCGAGAAAGAAAAGTATTCAAAGGCGTTTGGCAATTTCAAAGGAACCCAAGAGAATGCAAGGGAATCGACAGAACGCCAGAGAATCGAGAGAACGCAAGGGAATCGAGAAAAAGGTATCCTAAATGAACTTCATGCGGTAAGTCAGTGTAGAAAAATATAGACACTGCTTCTCAGGCCCGACTTAACAGCCATGTGAAGGAAGTCCCAGGGTTCGAAGAAGAACCGCACTGTTCATAATCACCACCCGCACTCGGAGCCCAAAGCAAGGGTGGAGTCTGGAACTTCCAAAAAGCAGTTCTACCGGACAAAGAGACACTCACCCGTTTGAGGGGGCCCTTCGCTTTCTTGCTTTGCTGTCCTCGTCTTTGCTGCCCTCGAGCATTTTCTGCAGCCAGCAAGTCAGTCAGTCAGCCAGTCAGTCGGCCAGCAAGTCAGTCAGTCAGTCAGTCAGTCAGTCAGTCAGCCAGCAAGTCAGTCAGTCAGTCAGTCAGTCAGTCAGCCAGTCAGTCAGCCAGCAAGTCAGTCAGTCAGTCAGTCAGTCAGTCAGTCAGTCAGCCAGACAACCAGTCAGCAAGCAAGCAAGTCAGTCAGCCAGCAAGTCAGTCAGCCAGTCAGCCAGCCAGTCAGTCAGTCAGTCAGTCAGTCAGTCAGCCAGCAAGTCAGTCAGTCAGTCAGTCAGCCAGTCAGTCAGCCAGACAACCAGTCAGCAAGCAAGCAAGTCAGTCAGCCAGCAAGTCAGTCAGCCAGTCAGTCAGTCAGTCAGTCAGCCAGTCAGTCAGCCAGGAACATAATCAGCCAGTCAGAGCCTTGCCCTGTCGGAGCCAGTTAGAGCCAGCCTTCACCAGCCAGCCAGAGACAGAAAGAGTTATAGTTCTCTGCAACTTTTTGAATGCTCAAAAAGTTTATGCGAGGGGGCACGCAAAGCTTGAGTGCGGGCAAGTGCGGGTACTTGTGGACAGGCAACGCACCCCAAGGTGTCTGACCTGCGCGGCATTGTAGGTTGCCTGGTGAGATGATTTCCCGAAGTTGAGCGAATCAATTCTGGTGTTGTCGGGTCGTGTGGTGAACCTAGTGGTGTCGAGTTGGTGCTCGTTCTGGTAGTGAGGGTGAGAGTTGTGGGCCCATACGGGAGGGTCTGCAGAAACAAAGAAAAACATAAGGAAAGAAAGGAAGGAAGAAAGAGAGGAAGGATAAAAGAGAAGGAAAGGAAAGGAAGGGAAAGGAAAGGAAAGGAAAGGAAAGAAAGGAAGGACGGAAGGAAGGAAGGAAGGAAGGAAGAAAGAAAGAAAAGAAAGAAAGAAAGAAAGAAAGAAAGAAAAACAGAAAGAAAGAAAAACAGAAAGAAAGAAAAACAGAAAGAAAGGAAGCAAGAAAGAAAGAAGAAAAAGAGAGAGAGAAAGAAAGACAGACAGACAGACTTATGTTTCTTCTTCTCCCTCTTTTCTTCATGACAGACGGACAAGCAGGCAGACAGACAGATAGATAGACAGACAGACAGACAGACTATATGTTTCTTCTTCTCCCTTCTTTTCTTGACAGACAGATAGATAGACAGACAGACAGAAACGCAGGCAAGCAAGCTTGCTGGTCAGACCTACCTGCTTGCTGTGTCCCAAACAGACCAGAGGCACCTCCAACTGCCGGTTGACTCGCACCTTGAGTTTGTGCAGTGGTAGTTCCCGGTTGGGGAGCTGCCGGCGAAAAGAAAGAGGAAGGCAAAGTCCTTACGGCCGGACAGGGACGAGAGGGGCAAAAAAATGCAGACAGCAATGGAAAGGCTGGAGAATCACTGTGGGAGAGTCGCAGTTGCTTGTCGTCACAAACAATTGACCGAAGAACGAAGAGCCGACGAAGCAATTGACATTGACGGAGAAGGGGGCAAATGCATGCCTTTTCTTTTCGCCATGTTCAACTCTTTGACAATCCATTCTTGCCCGTCATCAGCACAAAGCAAAGTGAAAGTCAAAAATGACCATTCTCTGAGTCGAAGTCCGAACCTCAGTTTTTCAATGCAACCGATTCCATTGTTTATTTCTCAAACGGCCAGAATTAATTGGCTCGCATGCAGACTGACCTCGGGGTCCTGTTCCTCCTCCTCCTTCTCTTCCTGTGCTTCCTCCTCCCTCTCCTCTTCAGCCTCTTCCCGTGCCTTCTCCTGCATCCGTGAATGTTTGTGAACGTAGTCGGTGAGTCGGCCAGCGAGTCAGTCAGTCAATCAGCCACTGTGTTTTGTTTTTAATTCACTCACTCCGCCTTTCGAGCAGTCGGTCGGTTCGGCTCTCTAACCGTCTGTACGTCTGTGTCTGTGTCCGAGTCAGTATATCTGGCTGTATATGTCATCAGAGGCACGAATAGACGATAACAGAACTATGGCAAAACATCAGGCAGAAAAGGAATTCTCTGCGGATGGCAGCACGTACAGCAGCCAGACATTCAGAGCAGGTCTTTTGAACATTCAAGGGAAGACATGTGAGGAACCACGGGAGGGGTAGAAGGTGTTTGAAAGAGAAGGCAGAAGAGGATCATAAAAATTCAAGAGGAACAGAGAATCAATCCAGAAAGGGACATTTGTTTGTTCGTCTGCAAGTACACAGCGAAAGTGCAGGTCATTCATAACAACACACGGACACTGCATCACTGACCAATGCAGCCTCTGCACGCGCAGTGCAGACCATTTCCCAGACCTCGGCGGATGGAGGGGACACATCGAAGAAACTGGAGGATGGAGGGGAGACGTCTTTCTGTTCGTCTCCAGGCCCTCCCTCTCCCTCTCTGTCTGCGGGTCTGTGAGGGTCTCTTCTCTGGGTCTGTCTTTCGTCTGGTGAAGGAGAGAGTCTATCCCCTCTTTTCTGTGACTGTGCGTCTGCTCTATGCTGTTGGCCTTCCTCCCGAGCTCCTTCTTGGTCCTCCTGAGGAGGGGGCTGTGGGGGTCCCGGGGGGTAGGCTCTGTAGCCGTGGGGGTGTGGGGGGAAGTACATGTTTGAATGCGGAGGACGGTAGGAGTACGCCCAGTGAGGAAAGCGGGGGCGGAACATCGGGTTCGGGGCGGTGCCTCTTCCTCCTGCTGTGTTGTTGTTTGTGTATCCGTCTCTGTGCCCTTGCTGTTACTGGTAGGGGTTGTCATTTGAGGTGGAAGTGGGGGGGTGGTAGGGGGGCTGGTTGTATGGTGGGTAGTGGTGGGGATAGTAGGAGGGGCCGAAGCCTCGGTGTGCATGCATCGGGTGGTCTCTGAAATACCCCGGGGGGGGTCCCCAAGGACCAGGGTGGTAGTGGGAGTAGTCGTCTCCCACATTCTCCCAATCTCCCTCACCCCCCTCATCTGCACCGTCTATCCATCCTGATGGATCCATCTCTGCGTCAGACTGGTACCCGTCTGCGGCCTCCTGCTCTTCCAGATCGTCCCCTTCGTCCTCTTCCTCCTCTTCCATCACAGGGGGTTTGGTGGAAGACATCCGGGCCCTGCCCCCCCGGCCCCCTCTCCCGCGTCCCCTCCCTCGGCCCAGGCCCTTCCCTCCTCTTCCTCTTGCGGCCACCTTGGGCATTCGGGTTGTCGAGACCACAGCCAGAGCGAGGGGGTGAATGGCTCTTCGGCCTCTCGCCACCCGTCGCTGTGTTGGGTTGGTAGACGCGGCAGCTGCCGCAGACGACGCAGCAGCAGCTGCGCCCCCCCCGGCTTGCTGAGCATCAGGAGGGACTTCTGTCTTGGTGAAGGCGAACCCCCCTGTTTCATTCGTCGAACTTTTGAACCCGACTTCGTACTTCAATGTTCTGCTGATTGTACTTGGGTCGATGCCCAGAGCCTTGCCGCATCGGCGCAGAGTGGAGAAGGTTTGGGTATGCCCAGTCGTCAAATTCTGTGCAGTCACCATGATCGTTCTCGGCACTTTCTTCTTTCGTTTGGGTACGGGGGCGAGGTCGTCTGTGGCGGTCTTGCGGCTAATGGTACGGTGCGCTCTGCCACAACCAGCTGCTGCTGCTGCGGCTGCTCCCTTCTGTGTCTGTGTCTTTCTGGTTTTCCCTTTGGAAAGAATTTCCTCGGGAAATTCACGACGGGAGGATTCGGATTTGAGGGCATTGGGGGGGGTCTGCCCCTCTTTCGCTTTTCGTCTCGGTTGACCTTGCACTGCCTGCTCTGTGCGAAGAACTCGGCATCCGAGTTGTCCTCTTCCATTTCGTCCATATCCCCCACCTGATCCCTCTGCCCCCTCCCTTGGCGAATACTCCCACTCCGACGACCGAGGGGATGCATCACAGAGTCACTCCCCTCTCCCCCCTCTCCCCCCTCTCCCCCCTCTGTTCCCTCCTCCCCCCCCTGCTCTTCCATGTCCAGACCATCGTCCATCCATCTGTCCTCGGCACGGGCCAAGTCGAATTTGAACCCCCTCGTCACGTTGGTGCACCCCCTCTGCCCCACCTTGTACTGGACGGCACGCGAGACCGTGCCTTTATTGATCCCCACTGCGTCCCCCGCATGACGCATGGATGGGAATACCTTCATCTGTCCAGTCTTGAGGTGAGTGACCTGGACTGCCTGCGGTTTGTGGATCCCGTTGTTGATCCCTCTTGGGACGTCAGCGCAGGCACCCCCTCCCCCCTCGGTGCTGTCCGGCTCAGTGGACAGACCCAGACCGGTCGACACGAGCGAGGATGCCAGAGGGGCATCTGCAGAGAGGAACAGAACAGCAGCGGGAGAGGCAAGGAGGAATGTGTGTGTGGGGGGGGATAGACTGAAGTAACGAGAAACCAAGGAAGCACACACATCTGCTTTTTGGGGCCGGCCAATTAATTCCTGCACAAACAGCACTTGAACGGAATCGGTTCGCAGGAATCAAATGAAAAGGGCACGTCTAGAGAGGCACGACACAAACGCCTTTGGACCGTCTACCTGCCTCTATAGCTGCATGTATCGATGTATGCACCTGTCACTGTTGTTGCACACCTTCAGAGTAATTGTTGGATTGCTTCGGTGGAGCGTTTCTTGGGACTTTGCGCAACGAATGGAGAAGTCCCGAGGCGGACGGGCGCCCAGCAAAGATACGGTTGCGGATTCGGTTCTGATTGTCCTCCTCCTGCAATTCCCTTCCCATACCTCCCGCAATGCCTCCTCCACGACGCCCTTTCCCTCCATTCATTTTTGCATAGTTTCTCGGAACCCCTCCTCGTTCTGAACGGCGAATGATTGGGGCACTCTCCTCAGGTTGAGGGTGCATCACGTCAGATTCCAGGTCTTCGGGGTCTGGTGCGGCATCGGGAGGATCGATTGGCAGCAAGAAATGGGCAAATGACAATTTGATTTGGGGTGAAACAGAAGCAAAGAAGCAATGGGGGGGTGAACAGATTGATCAAGTGTTGCGCACGAACCTTTTCTGCTACTGGCTGATCTGGTAAGCCAAAACCTTCTGCTTTGTCACTTCTGTTGTCGCCCATCGCTTTTTCAACCTCGAATCTGCAAGATTATGTCCGTCTTTCCTCGCGTTTGCCAGAAACAACAACGACAACAGCAGCGATACGGACTTCGGCTGTTGTTTAGAATGCCCAACGAGTTTTGCAGAGCACTCGTGTTCCTGTTCTCTGAGATTCAGAGAGAATCAACAACTGAGGACACAAAAGAAGTGCGTTACCAAATCACCTACTGATCTGATCCATTTTCACAAAATGCTGTGACTGTGAGGGAAACTGTATGCATGTATGCAACGCTTTCAGTTTCTACTGAGTCATTCATAGCTAGAGAGAGTTTTTTTTTTAAAAAGTTCATCGATCCATGCGCATCGATCATGCAAATATCGATCAAAATGTTTTTTAATTTGAGTGCCCCACGATGCCCCACGCTACCGTCGCTTTCCGGGGCCAAAAAAAAGTTCGACGTGCGTGGCCGGTGATTCGACATGCACGATTCGACCGGCCATATTATGCCATATTCGACCTTTCAATATTTTCTGCAAGTGTTTGAAAGTCTCCTGGCATGTTCTCAGTGGCGTTCCCACGAGATGGATCGATCGATCAACCTTCTGTGGCCTTGAAGGTCTATCTTTAATTCTGCCTGCATAAAATTTTGGACAGACAGACATGGGAGTTGCGGATTTTTAGACTCTCGTCTCCTCGTCTTCTTTGCGCGTCCGCGCCTTTTTTGATGCCCGCCCGTTTCAAACGATAATTGAAACAAAGACTGGGTGATCGTGTGAACGCCTGAGAGGAGAGGGACCTAGCCTGGCCTGGGCCGCTTTTCTTCACAGTTTGAGCAAACACAGTAGAGTGTCACCGCCTTTTTTTTTTTGTGCGCATCGATGGCTGCCCAGAAGAAAGTCTTGGACTTTATCGCGAAGGAGAAAGCCTCGCCTCTTCATTTGTGTGACGCCCCTTCTCCTTCTGTCGATGCGTCCTCCCCCTCACCAGATGATGAACGGCTTTCGGTATTTCTTCGAAATGTCGAAGGTGGTTATCGAGAAAAAATTGAAGTGTTGGAGAGCAGTAGCAAACGCAACCTAGAGGTAGCAGTCGTGGGGGAGACTGGAGACGGGAAATCGTATCTCCTCAATACCCTTCTCGGTCAAGGTCCCCCATACATCTTGCCCGAGGGGTGCACCCAAGCATGCACGAAGGTCTGCATCCGTTGCATCCGGACCCCCCAGCCCGATGAAAATTCTGCTCACTCAAATAATCCAGGCAGTCACTTCTGCCTTACCATCAAATTCAAGGAGTGGGAGAAAGTGAGGGAAGAGTGGGAGCGGGATCTCCCTCTCCTCCAGTCTCTCTCTGACTCAGATGAATCTGAGCTCGGTCAGGCCCAACCAAATCCCCGCGTCTTCATCGGCACCAGAAACCCAAAGGACCCCCAGTTTGCTGTTACTGAGAAGCTAAAGGGTGCTTTCCCCCAGCTCTTCAAACCCCCCCACGCCATTGATGGCTTCCTACCCTCTGTTGAGTATGCTCTTCAGCAGATCCAACTGACCCTCGACAGGCAACCCTTTACGGGTATTCTCGGAACCATAAAGCAATACACAGCAGCCCCTGGAGACACCAGAAGTCTCCGAAACCTGACAGAAAAAGTTCAGAACTTCTGCGCCCCCCCCGAGATGAGAAGAGGCATGATCTACCCCCCCGAACTCCTCCGACAGGCCAGGCAGTCTCTCGTTGTGGAGGATGCCTACTGTTCGGGCCCTTTCCCTGGCATTTCAGAGGGCACAGCGTTGAAAGACGTGCCGGGATCTGGGGACGACCACGGCGGTCGTGCGGCCATGTACCGGGGCGCAGTCGACAGTGCCGACGTCGTCCTGATGGTGGCAGCGGCCCACCGAGCAGGATCGAAGAGAAGCCATTGGAACATTCTAGGGGATCGAGTGGCCAGACAGCTCCAGATGCGAGAGGGGCTGCAGACTGTGTTTGCGGTCACGAAGGTGGATCAGTTGACGGCGCCCGAGGAGGTCTTCCGTGAGCTTTTGGGGGGGGATGAGAAAGAGGGGGGAAGAGTGTCTGGTTTCGGTCGAATGTCGACAGACTCCCTCAGTCTCTTTGCCTTTCCAGAGGTTGGAGAAGGTGAAGAGGGGGAGGCGGTCACAGGAGGAGAGGGGGGAGCAGCTGGTGCTGCTGCCGCTGCTGCGGCCGAGCGTCCGATGGAAAACCCGAGGGATGCACGGAAACGCGCCTGGTTGGAAGCCGCAGAGTCAGGAGATTCCGAAGAGGCGACCCGACGGTTTGCGGTACGACTTCGAAATGAGCACTTTGTGCAACAGATCACGACTCAGACGGGGCGGAAGTTCGGAGAGCAGATGGCGAGTGACCTCTTTGTCGTTCCCGTCTCCGCACTCTGCGGGAGGGAGCTCAGAGGGCTTCCTGGAGGGAATGAGGGAGAGGATGGAGACCGTGTGCAGAGGTCCGTCTTGAGTCCTGCAAATTTGGGTGGCAGCGATGACTCTCTGTGTGTGTGTGTGTGTGTGTGTGTCTTCTGCTACTCTTCGGTGCTTTCATGTAAGGGGTTAATCCTCGTGTGACAGGGTTGAAAGACTCGCATTCCCATTCTGCATTCGTTCGAGCTTCCTTGTGATGGTTTCTTTTCCCACACAGTCAGACTTGGTCAAGCATCTTCTGCATCTGTCGGATGATCATTTGCTGCTTAGAGACAGATTTTCTGCCTGCTGATCGGGAGGGAAAGGCTTCACATTTATCTGCTTTCTATTTCCTGGTCCACCCCTCTGCTTGTCCTCGCAGGCTCCGTGAGACGGGAATTCCTCGGCTTCAGGACCTTCTGCGTTGCATGATCGAGAGGAAGCGGCTGGAAGGAAACAGAGAGGCGATCCAGAGGTCAGTCAGGTCATTCACTGTGTTCAGTACTGGACGGTTGACTCACGCACTGCTCCAATTTGCGACTTTTTTCTGATGAGCTTCGGAGACGGAAGAATTTTGTGTGAAGTTGAATTTACCCTCATGGAGATAAGGTGGTGGGCGTGCACAGTCTGGATTGTTGTCTCTTGTCCTTTTCCCATGCACACTCGACTACCGCTTGCATGGTGTACCTGACACGCAAATTCCTTCCTCTCTCGCGAAGTGCGGTGTGTTCGTGAACTGAAAATTGGTGTCTCTCTCTCTTTCTCTCTTCTTTCTGTGTTTGTGTCTCTTCCTGTCTCTGCAGAGTCGCAAAGCATGTGGAGGAGGCCATTGAGGCCTTGCAGTCGCATAAGAGATTCTCTCCGAACGCAGACGGGAGGACCAGAGAGCGATTTGAGACGTTCGCACGAGAGCGCATCGACGCTTTCGTTCAGAGTGCAGAGACGTCTGCGAAGGTCTGTCGGAACCTGCATGTGCATGTGCCAGGGGGTGCGTGCTTTGTGTTAGGATTTATATCCGGAGGATTGGCCTCCCGCCCCAATGCCGAATGTCCGACGTGCGGCTTCCAAGATGCCGACACGCAGTCGTCTCGATCGTTCTTTTGCTACCATAGCTCGCTCAGAATGTGTGTTTGGCTGAATCGTTTGGGGGGACCTTCCTCTGAATGCCTCGACTCCCTGGGAAGTGTGTGGAACGGGAAAAGATCAGAAAAAATTATTGAAACGGCGCTGTGTTTGCTTGCCTCTCTGCTGAAGGAAGGGAGGAAGAAAGAAAAAGAAAGAAAGAAAGAAAGAAAGAGAGAGAGAGAGAGAGAGAGAGAGAGAGAAAGAAAGAAAGAAAGAAAGAAAAAAACCCCAAGCAAGATTCTAGCCTTTGGGATTGTGTCTTTGCTTCGATCTCTTTCTTTCTTTCTTTCTTTCTTTCTTTCTTTTTTTCTTTCTTGCTTTCTCTCTCTCTCTCTCTCTCTCTCTCTCTCTCTCTCACTCTCTCTCTCTTCTTTCACTTGCTTTGTGTGGGTAAAGACTGTGGGGAGAAGGCAAATCAATACCACAATGAACTTCGCAGTACTCTTTGCATTGCGATTTTCCTCTTCCCAAGCAGAACTCGCTTTTTCGTCGTGTGCGTGCACAGACTGACCCTCAGTTGACTCAACTTCTCCTCTCGTGAGAAGGAGTAGAATTCCTTATGTATGTCCACATGGATGGGTGGATGGATGGATAGTTGCCTCCTTTCTCCCTTTCGTGCAGAGTGCGGTGCAGGGTGCGTGGGGGGCGACGATGGATTCTGCTGTGGAGGCAGCCACGCAGTCCCTGGCAGAAGAGAACGAGAAGGCCTGGCACGAGTTCGGAATGGAGAGGAATGGCAGGCTCCATATGACATACAAGGCCACATTCGCTCGTAGGGGCGAGTGGACAACCAACTGGAATGTCAGACTGGGTGATCCCTTTAACGAGAAGATCAGTGAGGCTTTCCAAAAGTTCTCTTCGACCTCTCTCGACTCTGCCCTGACGCAGTCCGTGCTCAGGGCAGTGAGCGGTGACTTCGCTCGTCTGTTCACTCAACCCGTTGCGTCTTTCTTGAAAGAACATGCGGGTGTTGATGCGGGAGATTTGATCAGCCTGCAGAGCCGACAGACCGCGCAGTTGTGCGATCGGTTGGCTTCCGGCATGAGGGCGCGGCAGAACCTCCGACATGAGGCTGTCGATGACGTATATGAGAAGGTGAAGGAGGAACTCACCCCCTTTTACGAAAGAGCAGCAGCAGACAGGGGACAGGGGGTGCATGCGCGTAGAACCGAGGTCATGAGAGAGCCCGTGAAGGGTGCAGGTTCCTCCCGTATTGAGAACTGCAAGGCCCCCCTGCTCGAACACCGTGATCAGGTCGTTCGGGTCATCCAGACAGCCGTCCGCCTGTTTGCGTCCTCCCTCCGCTCTTCCCTGGGCCCCGACTACGCAGAATTCTTTGCCTCCTCCGTAGCCCCCGAAGTCATTCTAGCAGAACAAGCAAAAGCCAGAGCAACGCTGGAGCAGCGAGCAGCATCCTTAGCCTCCCTCCTCGAGTCTGTGAATACGAGGCTTGAGAGAGTAAATGCCGAACTGATTGATCTCCGTTCCCTTGACTCACAGCAGGAGCCCTGTGAAGGCGAGATGCCTCCCTCTCGCCCTCAGGCTGCTGCCGCAGTGGAGCAGTCGTGCGTCGGGGGGATTGAGGGAGGGGAGGGGGGGGGGGGGATAGAGATCGAGTCCGACTCAGAGGAGCCTGACTCCAGCTGTTCCCAACAGCAGAAAGCGAAGGCAGTTCTGGGGGACGCATCGAACAGAAGCAGCAGCGCCCTGGCGCTTCCTTCTAGTGTGGGAGGGGGTGTGAGAGAGCCAGAGACAGAGGGGAAGCCTGAGAGAGGGACGGTCTGGTCCTGGTTCTCTCAGGGTCTGAAGCTGTTCGGTGGGGGTAGAGACCCCCTCAGTATGAGGAAGGGAGAGTCGGTAGGGGCGGGTCCCGAAATGGACACGGGGAGGGATGAGAGAGAGAATGAGCACGGCCGTCGACGTTGTCTCCCTTCGTTGTCTGGAGATGAAGGAGAGACTGACAACGGTAGGGGAAGGAGGGGGCGAGAGGTACGACGGGTAGCGTATGCGGCCCTTGAGGGAGGGCCAGCCT
>JAHBMJ010000597.1:32752-44519 GCA_018398765.1 Chromera velia | reverse complement strand
GACAACAAGCCCCTTGTATTGGAGGTGAATATAGAGAGGTCGGTAGCCTTCCTCACCCGGAGTGATGACTTTCTCAGGAGGGGGAAGTTTCCCCCTAGCCTTCTCAGCATTTGTGTCTGCGGCCGCCTCCTTTGGTTTCAAATTAGTCCTCCCGCTGGGCCCTGCAGGAGCAGCCCCCCCTCCAGCACTGTCAGCAGCCCCCCCATTGCCTTTTCCCTTGCCTTTCTGGACAGCTGCTTCGTCCCCCCCGCCCCCTCCAACCACTTCTCCTGTCTTTCTTGGAGTCGCTGCACATGTTTGTCAGACGTGATCGTCAAGCCATGCTGATTGATGAGGTGGGTTTGAAAAGAACTGGTTGCCACTGCTGCATACTCACAGCCACAAATAATTTCTCCTTCCCCCTCGGCTCCTTGTATTTTCACCTGATACTGAATCACATTTGCCCCCTTTTGCACGGACCATATTTTTTTTGCAGTACCCGGCTCTAAAAACAAAGCCTCCTTCTTCCCGTTCGACCTTGTCAGATTGTATGACATGTCTTTACGGGGTGTAAAATGTTTGCAGACGCTTAAAAAGGGGGCCGTAAAAGATGTTCCAGCACCAGAAAAGTCAACACAGCTGTTCGGGAAAACGTTCAGCTGATCAGTTTACCTCTGCATGAAGTAAAAAGAGGTGAAACGTCAATTTCAATATAGCTCAAAACGTTTTTTTTTTGAGAGCAAACCATCAAGATTTAGGTTTTTTCATTTGAATCAGCATGCGTGACGGATTGGTACTTGCAAAAAGTTTTTTTGGGACCTTCATATTTGAGGTTGAAAGTCATATTGATCAAATATTTGATCGTATTTAATAGGTCTTTAAACACTAGGTCTTCCCTGACTGGATATTTGATTTGAGCTTAAGCCCTACCTCAAATCAAATCAAATCAAATCAAATCAAACATGGTCACTATGTGGCGGGGCCTTGCAAGTAGAAAACTTGGTAAATCACGTGTACTTCTTCACTTCTGCAACCGTCAGCATGAGTTTTCATGCTGACATATGATGCTGACATATGCTGACATACATCTGTCCGACATAATAGATTGAACCGGCTAGGGACAGTTGCTGTGCGCGCGGCTCCGGCTCCTTATTTCACCTATATGGGCCGCGGGCGGCGCGGGCCTAGCCGGCCTTGTACCAGTGGCCGCGCGTCTGGCCTCCAAAACAGGTTCAACAGTTTCACTTTTTCAGATTTGAACCTTTTCTCAATGAACCTTTTCCCAGCCCTAGTTACTCTTAAACGGACTATGTACAAGTTAGTAGTATCTGGAATATTTCAACCAATTAAAGTTACAATTTCACTTAAAAATGATCACTCGGACCGGTCTGTTGCCTCCGAAATGTTGGTTTGAATGCTTTTCTTTGGAAATGCGACAGTTTTTTTTAGTGGAAGTGTGCCTGCTTCTAATTCAGGCAAAGGGCGCAGACAGATGTTCTCGCTTTCCAGGCCCGACTCTTGCACAGCTGCCTGTAGATCATATTTTGTCTCGATGAAAAGAACTACATAGGAGTGCAAAGACGCAGTATTTCTCCATTCACAAGACCCTTTCGTGTTCAGTGCGTTGTTGTTTCTCAGCCAAATCTTAATGAAGGAACGGAGCTTGAGACTGGGATTCCTCCAGCAAACAGACTGAAGCACCTCTTTTCCGTTGGGCAGAGGGGTAAGTGCCACTCTCTGGGAGGCGGCTTTTTGAAGGGCCGATGCAGCTTGTGACAGTGAAAACCGTGAGCCACCGCGCTGATCCTGTGCTCGTTCCTCTTGCACCTGTTGCAATCTAGCCTCCAATTCGGTGATCTTGTCTTGCAGGTTTCGCCGCTCTCTCTCGGGTGCTCCCCCCTCTGGTCTAGTCTGCGATCGGGGGTTGTCGGCTTCCACCATTTGCAGCCGATGGGCATCCTGTGCTTCGCCTGGGGTGCCCCGTCCACACAGACGCGCCCAAAAGCTAGGCTGCCGACTCCGGTGAGCAGTGCCTGCAGCAACTGGCAGGAAGGACAGCGAGAGAAACACATGCAGACACAAAAATATAAATAAAAAAGGACGGTTGAGAACCCTCTCCCGCGGAAGGAACGGTGAAAAACGCCGAGCGGATCGAATGTCGGAAGAGAGAAACCACGGACGCAAACGATCCTCAGCCATGCACGCAGGTGAACGAGCACCAGACACATGCGCCTATGCACCAAACACCCGGAGGTCTCGGACCAACAGCCATTCGATCACACACAACTCTCGTCAAGCTGAAGAAATGGAGATCCCGAATGTATATTTTCGTTCGACCAACGAGAAAAAATCGGGGAGGGCCTGTCGGCCACGCACGCACGCACGCATCCGATCTAAAAAGATGGCGGTGGAGAAATTTTGGGGCGGACAACGAGCACAGGAAGAGCCGTGAGCTTCAGAAACGACACTCTGAGTTTACTGACCGGGGCCGCTTGCAGATACCTCATTTATTCTGTAGACATCAGTGCCTGTCTGAAGGTCCATCGGTGGAATGACTGCATGATCGACCAACATATAACGCACTCACGTACGCACCCACAAACCCACACGTCAAGTCTCTTGCGCATGTCGACACGCCAATCTGAAGACACGGCAACGCCAAAAGCATGTTGGATGAGCATGTTGGATAAACTTTCGGCTCGGGCGATGTAAAGAGATGAGGCAGGTCAGCAGACGGTCAGAATTCGTAAGCCACCCACGACCGCGAGCGAAAAGGACAGTCAGACAGCATGACGGTCACGGGCACGGCAGACGAAGAAAGGATGAAGCCCATGCGGTACCCCCGCGGCCAGCCTCATGCACGCGTCCACTTAAGCTCGCACGTACCTACTAAGGACAGAGATACCCGCTCACGACACTCCTCACAGCCGGACACCCGAGCAAACAGCCAGCCCGCCACACACACATGCAGCACTCGCGCACTTCCATCGATATCTCAGACTGAAGGCATAAACCGAATGTATGCTAGAGAAATTTTCGCTCGGATAACGAGAAAAAAACGAGGAAGCTACAACCGCAGACACTCAATCAAAGCTTGATAGACCACGCAAACTCGAGACCAGCCCTCTTGACGCAAGCACACACACACTTCTCTCTCTCACGGCTCGCATGCACGCTGCCTGGCGGTTCCGTCGCACCACTGCACAGCCGACCACAGTCACGCACAGCAAGCGAATGTCAACTTAAATAGATGGAGATGCCGAATGTAGGATGCAAATTTTGTGTTCGGACGACAAGAAAAAGAAGGGGGNGGGGGGGGGGGGGGAGCCCGCAGACACTGCGCTCAGGAGTCTCACATAGCCAGCCACTCACACACACAGCACTCGTGCACTTTCATCTGGAGACGTCGAACGCATGCTGGAGAAACCGGGAAAGGCCCGCAAAGACTCAAAGGTCGACAGACCAAGACCAAGCCTCTTGACGCCGGCACACACGCTCTCACGGCACGCATGCTCAGGTTGCCTGACGGTTCCATCCCACCACCGCACACCCGACTAACAGCCACACACAGCCGCGCATGTCAACTTAAAGAGATGGAGATGCCGAGTGTATGATAGAGAATTTTTTGTTCAGGCAAGGTCGCGACGGAAAAAGAAAAAGACGTGCCAGACTCTCGGGGAAGCCAGGTCGAGCCAGACGAGTCACGCGCTACTCAGGAGAAAACCAGAGAACCGAGGTTCCTGACAGCCACGCACGGCACACGAAAGAGCGCACGCACAGCCGAGGCACGAGGCCTGCCTAACTTTTTTAATTTCTTTGAAATTATTTTAAGTTTTTTTGAATTTATTGCATGATCGAGTGGGCTAGGCACGAGGCCTGCCTAACGGTCTAGGAGGTTAGCCAAGGAGACAGAGGAGGAGGCGACGAAAACAGCACGCGGGAACGCACGCAAATAACGAGACGACACAATAGTCGATCTAAAGGGATGGCGACAACCAATGTATGCTGGGGATTTTTGGGGTAAAAGTCGGAGACCAGACAATGTGCACAAGGACAGCCGTGGGCTTCGGAGGCTTTGAGCGGGCGGCATAGGGACCGGACAGAGAGATCCACTAGCTAAAAAGACTGACCGCGGCTACTTTCGGCTTCCCGACAACGCTCGTTCTTGAGGGCAGAGAGCTCAAAGATGTTCAAGTCGGCACCCGAAGCGAACTGACTCCAGAGCGGGTCTTCACGAATACCGGGGAGGTCGTCAAGAACGTAATTGGGATTCATTCTCCGAAGCTTCTCCTCCGCAGACTGGAAGTTCGTTGTATTCCCATTGTACACATGGGCGAGCCGATTCCTTGTCTTGCCCGACAGTGCCCAAGTTGAACGTCGCAAAGAGGGCACATTCGCATGATTCATCGAGGAGGCCAAAGTCCAGACGGCCCACTGAGTTTTTTAATTTCTTTGAAATTATTTTGAGTTTTTTTGAATTTATTTTGAGTTTTTTTGAATTTATTGCATGATCGAGTGGGCCAAACGCCAGAATGCCCACGCAGAGGACCGCAGACAAACTCTGCGGGGAGACAGAAGGCATCTCTGCACATACTGGCAGGATCGAAGCCGGATGATCAGCCAGCAGAGCACGACAAGCAACACAAGGGCATCAGTCGGTGCATGCAAGTCAGCAGACAGCCCAGACACCACAAACGAAAGGGACACAGACGCACCTGCAGGAGGAATTGGACTGCCCCTGGCAGGGTCCCGCTCGTCTGCGAGCACACTGGAGGTGTGGAGAGCCTGCACACACACACACGATGGCGAAGGTTTTGCTTGGAACGAGACCACGCAGTCAACAGATCCTGAAAACACCAGGACAGGCACGCTCTACTCACCGCTCGAAGAAGCTTCCAGGCTGCCCCCTTGGGCCCCAGGCTCGACTCGGCCACCTTGCTACCCTTGGAGTTCCCCTGGAGGCGCGCGCAGGGACCTGCAAAGCTCCAAGACAAAGCGGTTCGGAGCAGGAGCGCGTGAAGAGACGGCCAGCACGCCAGAGGAAACGACATGGGTGCACAAGCTCACGAAACTGGAAAGCAAGACACGGACGCACAGATAGGACGACAGGCAGAGAGGGAGACAAGCAGGGAGGGCGACAAAAAAGGGAGAGCCGAAGGAGGGCGGGCCAGCCGGCATGCAGACCCACCTGCAGGACTCGCATGGCCATCAAAAGGAGCGCCAGCAATGGCTAGAGGCTGCACGCAGGGTGCAAGGGGCGGGCAAAAGGATAGAAAGACACAAGGAGAGGCAGAGACACGCGAACAAAGATGGGAAAGAAAAGTGTCTGATACCCCCGACACCCCTGGCCCACCTCTTGTCGTAGAGCTGCAAAGAGGTGGGGGCAAACGTCGTCCTTCGGACCCATGTTCTGCCGGGCAAAGGTTTCCTCAGGACGCTCCCAGGGATCTGCATCAAGGACACAAACAAAGTCGAAACGCCCTGAGAAGAAAGAAAAGGGCCATAGAGAGAAGAAACACACGTTCCCCCCCAAGGAGAAGGTGCCAGAAGCGGGGGCAGCTAAAAGGGCGGGAAAAGAGCAGACAGGACGCAGAAGAGAGAGAGCGGAAAAGACCAGACAGAACAGAAGAGAGTCCAGGGCCACAGAGAACGGAAGAAGGAGGCACATGAGCAGTCCGGGATCGCAACAGGAGGAGAGCGGGGAGCAGGGGGCGGACAGCAGGGAGAGGAGAAGGAGAAGTGGGGAGAAGGAGGAGGTGGGGGAGAAGGAGGGCGGCAGGAGGCCCGGAAAGAGGAGGAAGGAAGGGTTCCTACCGCAAGACCGTTGGAGAAGGCAGATGGAGAACCAAAAAGAAATAAGAAAGAGACTCGAAGGCTCGAGCCTGATAAAGAGGCCAGACAGACCGGCAAGAGAGAGAGGTGACACTTCCAACCGCGGGTGACAGTCTTCCAACCGAAGTGTCACCAACCCAAGAAGGTGAAAGCACCTCACGGGTGACACATGTGACACTAGTGACACCTTTTCAGAAAAAGAATGTAAAGAAAAGAAATAGGGGGCTGTATAGAAAAGAAAAGTTTTGGAAAACGGTGTCACAACTGTCACCGATTCCCTGCTTTCACCTTCAAATGGTGGTGACAGCCGGATGACGCTTCTTTTTCGGATGGTGACACTCCGAAAGAAAGGGAACTGATGAAAAGGAGAACTGAGAGAACTGCCTGGCCAGGCAGAAAACCAAAAAAGCGACAAACACATCCATCGGGGACGTACCTGCAGAAGGAGAAGCGTCCCGGTCGACTTCCCGTGGGGCGATGGGAGTCTCGAGAGGCTGCACGCAGAGGGGGAAAGACGCCAGTCCACTAACGGAGGAAACGCGTCGACAGGCCGGACACGCGTGACCCACCACTTCTCGTTGGGCTGCAGACAGGTGTCCCAGGTTGGGCAGGTTAAAGGTCCTCCCGAGATCCCTCCAGGCACCTGCAGGAAAGGGAGGGGAAGAAATGATTTAGCCTTTGGAGAAAGACCCAGCTCCAGGGACACAAGAAGAAGTGGGGAAGGCAGTGGTCAGCTACGGAGGTCCCAAGAGGTAAGGACGGGACGGAACTGCGAAGGGGGGGCAAGAGGTGAGGACGGAACGGCAGGGGGGAACGAGTGGCGGGGCTGGAGCAAGGACGCAAGCAGGCAGGGGAGAGAACGGCAGGGTGGATGAAGGAACCACGAAGGACGTGGAGGTAAGCGCAGAAGGGGAGGAGACTATGAAGGGAGGAAAGGGCCGAAGAACAGGGTACAAAAAAGAAACCTAGAGGCGAGGGGGAGGTCGGAAAGAAGACTACGAACCAAAGGGATTCAGAGTTGGGTGAAGACTGTAAGGGAGAAGCAGACAAAGCGAAAGGGCCCAACGGGCAGAACGGGTAGGCGCAAAAGGGCAGGTCTTTGACCTTGAGGTCCTGGACAGAAGAGCGGGAAGGGGGAAAACAGCTTGGGCGAGTCAGCACACAGGTGAGGAAGGGCAGCTGGGAAGACAACAGGCAGGCTTCACGACGGACCTGTCTCGTCAACATCTCGCGAGCCAGGCAGTCTCTGCTCGTCCAAGAGCACCTGCCCTCTTCTTCCAGACTCCGCCCCCTGAACAACATCCTGACCTATGAACTCCTGGCTGCCCGCCTCATGAAGCCTCGGAGCAGGCCTCGACCCAATGTGTTGGTTGCAGTTCAAGCACCAGGCTGTCCACTCCAAACCTGCCTCCCCGACTTCCTCCCCTCCCCAACTACATATTCTCACGGTTCCCCGAGTTGTTACTAGTCCCTGAGTCGCTGTCCACCGAGAGGCCGCCACTCGGGGCAAGAAATGCCTCCTTGCCCCCATCAACCCCAGTCCAGTTCGAAGCACAAGCACCGGATCGAGACGGACAACACCCAGCTGCAGTAAAGGAAAACAACGGATCTAGTCTCGCTTCCCAGCGTCCCGATAGCTGCTAGACGCGATATAGAGTCGTTGAGAGACACCACGGCGATTCTGGGGACAAGAAATTCTGCAGCCTGCATACAGAGTTGCGGTCCTCTGTCGGTCCTCTTTAAGTCAGCGAATCGGCAAGCACTTTCTACCTCTCTCTGCAACTGTCGTTCCCACTTACTTAACACGCGAATACACGCTAAACCTCTTCTGCCATAAACATAACGGTCCCTACATTATATATATACAACATTGTGCCTTACTTTGCTTCGAGATACCAAACAACACAAACACGGGGCCTCTCTTTCAATGCCTAGAGCGGCCATTTTTAGCACCGCGGCTGCGCCGCGGTTCCTTCCAGGCCCCTCCGCGGCGCCCCCCCCCCGTTTGGGACATGGCCCCATGCATGCATGCATATACCGTAAAAACGGTTTTTTCTGAGCGCCGCAGGCGCCAAAATTTTTTTTTTAAGGTGTTTCAATGATAAATTTCATTAATTGCTGATCAATTGGCTTGAACGAGGGTTCGTGGATCCATAGCATATCCCAGCATACTGGCCGTTAGTTCGTACGGTATTGAGTTACAAATTATAATTTGGGTATCGTGCCTAAGCCAGTTTCTTCTAGCAGTTTCTTCCTAATCTATCCTAATCTATTCACCGTTAGTTTTTAACTCTGCCTGCCTCTCTATCACGTTTTTTTTCCTAGTTTCTCTTTTACATCAACTTCAATCGCTCCTGCCAGCCCGAAATTGACCCAGAATCACTTAACTCACTCTCAAGCAACGACTTTTCAACAAACGACTCTTCCTGATCAATTTGGTTCAACTTACCGACCAGAACATGTGAGAGAAAGTGCATGTGGGGCGGCGTGTCGAGGCACGCTGGGCGGGCCGCGTGGACCTTTAGTGGGCCGAGGCCTGCATGCGTGCAGCAATATGTCATTCTTTCAAATTGTTCAGACTCGAATTGAGTGCATACACTAGAAATACTTGAGTTGGGCTTGAATGTGAGCTCGTGTAATTGAAGGAAACTGTGAGTGCGATCAATCTATCAGTGGTTGAAAATAATAGGATGGCAGTTCAATCAGTCAGATATACACTGGTACGCGGGCGTGGGTCGTGCGGTTTCTCATGTTGAAGTAGTGACGTAATCGCTGTCAATGCACTGCCGTCTCCAGTAAACATCTTGACTGTTGCTAGAAGATGGAGTCGAGAAGACTGAAAAACTTTACTGTTTAGTAGGTTCAGACTTTCCTGTTTGTTCTGTTCTGTTCAAGTCTATGTACTTGGCCGTTCCCTAGCTAAGTATATAGCGTACCGTCACAATTTGGTGTTCCCAGGCAACGCATTTGTTCGTCATTTGCTTGGTTCTCTCCTGTGAATGCGGAACTCATTTGCACCTCTTACTTCTGTCATTCTTCTCCTATTTTGACTACTGCATCTATTACCATGCCTAGCAACAATTCAGCGCCGAGTACTTCCTCCGCAGCTGTCATCAAGCTACCGGATTTGTCGTGGGTTCCCGAGTTGAAGATCTCTCACGACTGGAAGTCTCAGGAGGAGAAAGTCCGTGTTACTTTCGCCAAGGACTTTAAGATCTGGCGAAGATCCTTCGAGTTCACTACCAAGTTCATCATGACCTTTATGGAGAAAGAGGAGCACGTTGTCGCCCTCAGAGTCTGGGTCCTTACCCTCCTTCATGCGTTTAAAGCCTTTCCTTCCTTTCAAGAGGAAGTTCACCTCTCTCTTAGTGAGGGAAAGGAGAAAGCAGATTTGCTGGAGGCCATCTTAGTTGAGGTTACTAAGCGCAAGTCCCTGGAGGATATCTTCCTGAAGCTGGAGAGAGGGCAGCATGGGAGAGAGGACATCGTTAAGGCCATGAAGCGGTTAAAAGACACCATCCATGAGTGTGGCGCTGTGGGTTACAAGCCCGATACCGACCTCAAGCATCGTGCATTGAAGAGTATGCTCACTAAGTCTGAGTGGAATGATTCCACTGAGAAGGCCTCTCTGAAGACCGGGAACAAGGTTTCAGAGCTCACCTACGACGAAATCCTTGTGCACGTTGACACGAAGGTCGACGCCACTGAGGATTACGAGATCACTCAACCTGTTGATGGTCGTTCGTCTTCTTCCCCCCCCAAGCGCAACTACAAGTTTGGCGCTGCAGCTGAAAACTCGCAGTGTCCGAAGAGTCGAGGTAAGGGTCGTCGGGGGAAGAAGAGCAACCGGAAGGAGAAGTCTTTCCAAGATGAGGGGGGTGAGGAGTCCCAGTCTTGAGCAGTGGCGTCGGGTGCCGCGAGTTCTTCCCAGACTTGGCCATGCCCCAACTGCGGTCACATGAAGCACCTCGACCTTAAGAAGGGGTGCCCGGCTGCCAACGTTCGCTGCAGCTTCGAGGGCTGCGGTATGGTTGGGCACTACATGAAGTGTTGCCCCAAGAACCCCAAGAGGAAGCAGTAGTAGGCCAAGGCTGCAGGTGAGTACATTCCCGTGCAGAAGGGAACTATGTTCCACCTTAGAGAGGATCAGGAGCGATCCTTCTCTGATAAGAATTTTTGAAAGGCCCCTGAGCCGCCCCCTCCCAGTCCTAGTCCAGCCACTAGGGGGGGGCAGGGGTCTCCTCAAAGGCTGGAAGAGAGCATTTTGTGAGGGCGACCTTGCATAACGCACAGCAGAGTGGGTGGTATGAAGAGCCAGAGTGGGAGGATGTTTGTGTTTCTATTCTAAAGACCCCTGTCGAGTGTTTCGCTGGCATGGTGGGGGATGATGGAGAGTGCATTGCTGACTCCGGTTATTTGTTAGGTCTTTTTACCCCTACATTTGAGAAGTTCGTTGTCTCTTCTGAAGACCGGTCAGTTGATTTTTGTCTCACTTCTGATGCTGCCCCCCTCTCTCTGAGAGGGGTCAAGGCAGTCCACCTTCCGTTTGAAGATGAAAAGGGGAATATACGCATCATCCTGGAGGAAGGGTGTATTGATAGGTTAATCGGTCGTACGCTGTTGCCATACGCAAAGAAGAAGTTGCACTTGAAGGGAGAGGATTCGTCTGATGATGATTCCGACTCCAGTTGGGTGCGTTTGCGGGATATTCATGGGAGATAGTTCCGAGCTCCCATTAATCAGACGGGCAGCGTTCCTGTGCTCCGTCTTACTCAGAACAAAGAGGCCATTGCGGCTTCTTATATTTGTCCCCCTGTTTCTACGTTTCCCTTGACAAAGTCTACTTTCTCTGGACAGTCTGATCTGTCAGAAGAGAACAAAGCGCATCTGCTCCACATTCTGCACTCCCGTTTAGGGCATGCCACCGGGCAGCGCCTGGAGGCTACCTTGAAGGAGAAGGAGGTAGGTGTGCCGTATTCTGTTGGGGAGTGCCGAAAGGTATGAAACATGTGCAAAGCGTGTCGGGAAGTTAACTTCCAACATAGGGGTGTAAGAATGGGGAGGGGGGGTGCGTTCGAGCTCTTAGGACTCCAGATCCGACGGGGTCCCCCCCGTTCGAGCTCTAGGGAGATCAGACCCCTGTGAACGGGGACCTCCCCGTTTGGAGAGCTCTAGGTGAGAAAAAGTGCTAGGTCATGAAGATAACCTAGATGATGACCTTCATGAAGCCTAAACTATTCTTAACTCTAACTCAAAACATACTTAAACTTCTGAAATTCTAGCTAAAATCTTCTTATAACATTTTGTAACTTGAATAAAATTAACTTCAGCATTTAATAAAATAAAATTAACTTGAATAAAATTAACTCGCGAGAACCTGTTTCAATTCCTCAAAACGCTGCAGTGCTGTAGCGGAGAGAATGAAACGTTTTCACTCATCGTCACGAGCGAAATCAGTGACCTCCTCCACAAAACCTCCCATTCCCTTTGTTGTCAAGAAGTCGACACTGCAGACGGCTATGAACTCACAACAGGATGATGTTCTGCATCCCTAATAGCTGACCCTGGGAAGCCTTCACTCCATGCTTCCCCCCCAACATGATGATGATTGGGTGAGGTCCACACTCCGCTTCAGAGGGAATCTCAAAAAAGACATTTTGAAGTACGAATCTTCACAGCATCTTGAAAGGACTTCAGAGGGAAAGACAATGAAAAAATTAATGGTCGGCAACGGATTAGCGATCTCAATGGGGTCCGGGCTTGAGCAGCAGAATCAGCAGTAGTGAGCGGTATAAAAGCATCACAGTCAGCAGCAGTGTAAGGCAAAAGAAAACAGAACAACCATACAAGAAAGCGACTGTTCACAGAAGGCGGGGCATGGCAGGGCAGGTGAATCATTCAGTGACAGACTCGAAAAATTAATTTTGATTGCGCGCATGAACTCTGCGCGCCCCCC
>JAHBMJ010000597.1:21844-32429 GCA_018398765.1 Chromera velia | reverse complement strand
CTGACGGGTCCCCCCCCTTGTTCGCGCTCTGCGGCCCTGTCCTTCGGACGGGGCCCTCCCGTCGGGCAGGCTCCTGCCTGCCCTACCGACGGGGTCCCCCTCCCCCGTCCAAAAGAGATTTTACACCCCTATCTTCCGACGCAGAAAGTTGAAGCGTCGGGGTTCTGCTGGGGAGACGCAAAAGCGTGTCTCCAAGCCGCGCAAGGAACCTCTAATTGACGGAGGCGAAGAGAGAGAGCGAGAGTCCGAGAGTCTGGAGGGAAGCTTCAATGCTGACATCTACCACGATCTGAAGGACATGAACAGGAAAGGCATCGGGGGGGTATGCTATGTGTCAGTGATCGTTGATTTCCACACACGGCGCAAGTCCTTCTGGTGTTGTCGCTCCAACGATCGCACACTGGCCCATCTGGTTGCTTAAACGTGCAGGTGGGAGAAGGCTGGGAAAGGGAAGCCGAAGATTGTTCATTTGGACAACGGAGGCGAGTTTATTTGCAAGCAGTATCGTTCTTTTTGTCAAAGAGAAGGCATTCACACTGAGTTTGGTCTGCCCCGCACTCCTGAAGTGCAGGCGATAGTTGAAAGAGTGAATGACGAGTTCTTTTCTCTTTTGAATAAGCTGCTTTTGCAACGTTCTCTCCCTTTTTATGTCTGGCCTATTTTTATCCCTGGTGTCGCAAATGCGTTGAATGAGGTCGTTCATGCTTTGACTGGTCGTTCACCGAACTGTTCTTTGTTTGGTAAGAGGTCGGGTGTCCTTTTTGTTGCTGCTAGGGATGTTGTTCGCTTGGCAGACCCTTCCCGCCGGCAGAATTTCGTTGCTGGTGGGCCGTTCGAAAAGAGCGAGCGTGCTCTTTTTGGGCTTGTTATTAGCCCATAGTCTGTCTCTGTCTTGCTTCGGCGAGAGGGACAGTGGAGAGCTCTGCGTGTATATCTGATGCACATTCAGTTGGAGTCGTGGTTGGGGGTCGAGCGAATTAACTTTGATGAAGACGGCAGGAGCGACGTAGTTGCGGCGAGGGAGAGTGATTCCATTATTGGAAGAGGTTCAGTTTGGGTTGGTTGGAGGGAGGAGGACAATCGATCAGATGCAGAAGCTGAAATCGGGGGTGATCCTTCCAATGATGGCATTGTAGAGCCAAGCGATCGCTTTCCTTTGTCACCTGGTAGCGTTCGTACCCCACCCCTCCGAGGTGTTCTGGTTCGTTGGTCGGGGGGTGCTCTGTTTTTTGGACAGGTTGTGATGGAAGGGGCAAAGCAGACGTATGGTATTACTGCTGCTTGGTTGAGAGAGGGGGATGATGGTGTGTTCTATCCTGTTGAGCTTAAAAAGGTGAAACAGAAAGACATTGTGGAAAGATTTGAGATCTCTCCTGATGGTTGTCTTCCCCAGTCTGTTCTTGACAGACTAGCCAAGCAGACCCCTCCGTCTCCTGATTCCTCAGACCTTCCTATCCCTCCTGTCCCTGACAGTGAGATCTCTGTGGACGTCGATATCGTTGCTGAGCAAGCCGAAGAGGAAGCTGCGACTGTCGAGTTTGTTAGGTGGTCTGAGATGTCAAAGAGTTAGAGGGAGAGACATGTGAGGGAGAGAAGGAAAAGAAGGAGAGAATTGAAGGAAGCCTGCATTGCAAAAGCGTTTAACAGCCATTTGGAGATCGCATATGCACTGATGAAGGCTGAGAAGGCGCAAAAACTATTGTAGAGAGAGAATGATGCGAAAGGTCACATCATTGCCACTGAGGAAGAGGTAGCTCAAGGCCTGTTCAAAAAGTCCGATCGGAAAGAGCTTACCAGGTGGTGTTTGTGCTCTGTGTTTGATCTTTCCTCTCAGACGTTGCAGACTGAGCAGGGAGTGAAAGCCGTCTCTCTCTGTTGGGTTCGAACGTGGAAGCTAAAAGACGAAAAGCGAGTTGCTAAGTCCCGTCTTATGGCAAGGGGGTTTCAGGACTCGCATGATTGGGGAATGTTGGAGACTTACTCCGGTACAGCAGACCCTAGCCTCGCCAAAGTTACGTTTCTGTGGGCAGTCTCTCGTGGACTGTAGGCCGTCAAGATGGATGTCTCAACAGCATTTCTCCAGGCCCCCATAAAGGACGCTGTATGGCTGCGTCTCCCTTCCGACCTCCCTGTAGAGGTCTATCAAAGACTTCGGGCGGGTGTGTTCGTTCGCATCCAAAAGGCTGTGTACGGCCTGAAGGACGCTCCAAAGGTGTATACCTCCTACTTCAAGAAGAAGATGCATTCATTGGGGTGGACTGAGATCTCGAAATCTATTCTGGTCAGAAGAAATCGGAAGGGAGAGCCTGTTACGTTGCTTGTTATGCATGTCGACGATCTTTTTCTATTTTTTCCTTCTGTTGATGAAGATGTCAAGGGAATTCAGGGGTTGTTTGATATTGACAAGCCAGAAAGAATGGACAATGGAGAGTTATATCTGTATGAACTGACTGTACTAATAATTGAAACTTTTGTACTGGAAAGTGACTTTAAAAAATTTAGTTTTTAAAACATTAAAATAGATAGTTTAACCTTTAAACTAATTGATTTTCATAATTTATTTAAGACTATTTAAGCTTAGTAAGATGTTTAAAAAATAAAATAAAATAATGTATATATAGAGTATATATTTTTTCAAAACTATAAATTGTTTAGTACCTATCATCGTAAATTAACGCTAAGACGAAAACATAATAAGAAATGCATCTGAATGGCCCTGAATCGATCTGATTGAAGCATTTCTTCTCATGATCATAACTGTTTTGTTTTCAATTCATATGAGGCACTGCTCAAGGGGGGGGGTGGGGGGGGGGGGGGGGGGGGGGGGGGGGGGATCTCAGTATATATCAAACATGCACACCCGTGAACGCCACCTGCAGAAATACGTGCACACAAACAGAAAGTCAGTTGAATCGCCAGAATATACATAAAAGCATGCATGCAAACACAACCTGTATCTTTAATTTGCATCAGAATGATACATAAAAGCAGGAAGACCGAAATTGGGAAAGCAATCGGACGGGCAGGAAGGCCAAAATCGGGAAGGCAATCAGGTGGGCACTAGGGCGGGCAGGAAGGCCGAAATCGGGAAGGTAGTCAGGCCGCCAAGAAGACCAAAATTGGAAGGCAGGCATGTAGGTAGACAGAACGAACTCTGAGAGGCAGTCAGACACACAAGAAGGCCGAATTTGGGAAGACAGTTGGGCCAGAAGGAAGAACAAAATTGGAAAGGCCATCGGGCAAGCAGGATGACCGAAATTAGGAAGCGTTAGGAGGAAACTTGGGCAGGAAGGAAGGCTAAAATAGGGAAGGCAATCAGGCAGGCAGGAAAGCTGAAATTGGGAAGGCAACCGGACAGGCAGGAAGGCCGAAATTGCAAAGTCAGTCAGGCAGACAGAAAGGCCGAAACTTGGAAAGCATTGAAGTAAACAGAAAGACCGAAATTTGGAGGGCAGTCAGACAGGTAAGAAGGCTAAAATGGGAAAGCAGTCAGCATGGTAGGAATGCAAAACTCTGGAAGGCAGTCAGGCAGGCAAGAAAGCCAAAATTGGGAAGGCAATCGAGCAGGCAGGAAGACCGAAATTGGGAGCACGGCAAAGGCTGAAATTAGGAAGGCAATAGGACGGGCAGAAAGGCCGAAATTGGGAAGGCATTTAGCCAGACAGAAAGGCCGAAAGCTAGAGGGCAGTCATGCAGGCAAGAAGGGCGAAATTTCGGAGGCAGTCAGGCAGGTAGAAAAAAACACAGGCTCGGCATGTAGGGGCGCTACTCCCTTTCACAGTCTGAAGACTGCGGCCTTAACAAAAATGCAAAGACCTCCCTCTGGACGAGTTAAGGAAGGACTGGGACACAAAACAAGCATCTCCTGGAGGAGACCCACGACATGTAAAGAGCAGAGGAGGGGGGCAGGGGTGAACAACACATGCAAAGGGAGACGGCAGTTTTGTGCCTTGCCGAGGGCAGACCGGTCAGTCATTCAGAAACCATAATGGCCAGGTTGCAGCCACACAGGAACACTCACAGACATCGTACAAAGCTTTCTGTATACACCAAGAAGGCTCATCTCTGCAAACAAGGTTTTTTCAATTCCCTCACTGGGAGGGGGGGGTGTACTCTCTCGCAGGGGTACGAAGCGGCAGAATTTCGTACCCCTGGTGGAGGGGGGGGGTCCGACCTCCTCTGCAGGTTTGCATCCAAAATGTGTTTAGGAAACACTCCTAGACACATTTTAGATGCAAACCTGTAGAGGAGGTCGGACCTCCCCCCTCCACCAGGGGTACGAAATTCTGCCGCTTTGTACCTCTGCGAGAGGGTCCACCCCCTCCTGTTGCTGAATCAGATGGAATGACACAAAATGAACTGACCTAATGGAGCGATCCAAACCAGTCCGGCAACCCTTCTAGTTGTTGTACAACTCCTTTGCATCGAGGCAACCACTCCCACGAACAACCAGAGGTGTCCAGCCAACACAGATACCGGAGGGGGAAAAAACTCCGGAATCTGTAACCCCTCCAAAAATGAGGTTCTGGAATAACAGGTTGAACACGATTTCATCATTGTCAAGCCTTCCAATACAATGCAATAGAACGCTTGATAACGAGATTTTGTGGATAGAGGCCCATTCTGTTGACCCGACTTTCTGAGTGGAGGAGAACTTTCTGAAGACCTGACTGAGAATTTTTCAGATCGGCATTTTGATGGGTCAGCACGCAGCCAGGAAGTGCTTTTTGGCCTTGGTGGCCGGCCGGACCCTGGCCTGCAACGCGTAGCTTGCCTTCTGGGGCCGTCACATGGTTGGCCGATCTAAAATCGGCTCCCAAAATCGGCTTTCCGTCGAATGTTTTAAGTCGATCAAAGCACGACCTAGTGCCGCTTCTCTCCCATCATACAGACTTGCTCTCCAGCGATGAAAGTAGGCTTTATCGAAAGCCCAGAGGATTGGTTTCTTTGCTTTTTCTTGGGTTTATGACATTCACTCTACTGGTTGTCCTGAGAGGGCAATTTCGATCTTCCATCACGAAGGGCACGGCCCGTCTCCTAGCCCGTCTCCATGCAAAAAGGCCTACGAAGTTGCCCCAGTAAGGCTTCTATTGAATCTTTTCCATGCGTGTGCTCTAACAAGCTCTAGATGAGGAGCTGGAAAGGCTTTCTGGATGAAGGGGCTAGCTCTGGGTGGCCAGAAGGTAAGCCACTTTATGAATTTTTGCATATCTGTGCTGCAGATCAGACTGAGCTTTTCTCGGAAGACCGTTTGTCAGTGCTTAGGTTTCGTAAAGAAGCATTACGGCTGGTAATCTTGGGTGATCTGAAGTTGTGAGAGTGAGGCACAGCTCTTGTTTGCATGAGAATTTGGAGGTAGGGCTCTTGGGTGGACTAAGACCCAGTGGCCAGTGCCGGGCCTCACCCAGAAAAAACAAGAACGCTATGATGGCTGGTCATGGGCAAGGCCCTCTGGTTAGAGGCCATGGATCGATCAGGCTTTTAAAAGCTAAGCATTTACTTCTTGCACGGTCATAGTGCTCAATATTTGTTTGGTTAAACTGCTTTCTGTGGGTGTCAAATCAGCAGATCTGTTTGCGGACATTCATTTTTACCTTTCATGGGGGTTGCCCACTGTGTACTCCCTCCTTACATCAGTGTGTGGATTCGGCGTATTCCATTAGAAGTAAAAGTTAGCTTGTTTGTGCATTACACTGCGCATTATCACATGCCTGCAGAGTCTGCAATCATTCCCCGACATATCAACATACTATAACTCTTTCACCTCACTCACGTCCAACAATTTCCAACATATACACCACAAACCCATTAAACCTTATCTTTAAAAGTTATTTATACTTTCATGCAGGTAAGAAACAATAAATAGAATCATTCTAATTGCTTTAAAAACTTAGTTTTTTATATAAAATTTAGTGTGATATATAGAAAATTAAAAGTCATTTTCTAGTACAAAAGTTTCAATTGTCAGTACAGTTAGTTTACGTTGGTATGTCCATTCGTATGCGTCCAGGTAAGATGTTACTCAATCAGTCGAGTTACATTCAAGGGATGTCTGAGGGTGTGAGTGAGAAAGCAAGAAAGCCGTTGATAGAGAAGGACCTTTTACTGCCTGAGGAGAAGGATATGGATCTGTCTCTGCAGGCTGAACAGCAGAAGAATGTTGGTTGTTTGGGATGGGCGGTTAAGACCCAACCCTCAGAGTCTCTGTCCTTTCTCTTTTCTCACCTGTCTTACTCGAACTCTCGTCCGTCCCGTTTGTCTGTTCTTGCGACTGAGAAGGCTCTCTGGCATGCTAGAGAGACTGCTCGTCCGCTGCGTCTCTCTTCTGTCTCTTCTGTCCCCTGTCTGTTGGTTTAGGGGGATGCGAGTTATAAGTTAGCAAAGAAGGAAGGGAGGTTAGCAATCGAGATGCAGTTGGTGGATGAAAGTGAGATCGCGAATCTTGAGAAGATAAGCGAGGACAACACCGTGTTTTAGCTCAGTAAGAAGCTGGCAAAAAAGCTGGGGTCAACGACTTCAGCTGAGTTGCTTGCCATGCGTGATGCAGTCAAGTCCTCTTGGTTGATCGCTCACTTAGTCAGAAAGTTGTGGGGAAAGATGCCTCCTGTTGTTGTTGTGACTGACTCATAGCCATTGATGTTTCAGTTAAGTAGCAAACAGTGTAAGAGCGAGCCTCGCATGCAGGGTGAGTTGGAGTATATGTTAGAGAACCTTGCAGAGTTGGGGGCGAAGGTGAAGTAGGTTCACTCGGGTTCCATGCGTGCAGACAGACAGACGAAGTTCCTTTGTTGTAGTTAAGTGTTTCTGAGTTTCTTCTCTTTTAGTGTGTCTTCCCTGCTTGCGTTCACAGTTCAGACAGGGGGTGATCTGTGAGAGAGAGCATATGCGGGGCGGCGTGTCGAGGCGCGCTGGGCAAGCCGCACAGACCTTTAGTGGGCCGAGGCCTATATGCGTGCGGCAATGCGTCATTCTTTCAAATTGTTCAGACTCGAATTGAGTGCATGCGCCAGGGATACTGAGTCGGGCTTGAATGTGAGCTCGTATGATTGAAGGAAACTGTGAGTGCGGTCAGTCTGTCAGTGGTTAAAAGTGATAGGATGGTAGTTCAATCAGTCAGACACACACTGGTGCACGGGTGTGGATCGTGCGCTAGGTCGTGCGGCATGCTGTCTAAACCTGCCTGGGGCGCCTGGAGTACCCCAGGCATGCCGCAGGCGGTCCGCCAGGGCCGCCTGGGGCAACCCCAGGTAGTTTTTCCTAAGTTTATATAGAGCTGTTTGGGGCGAAGCCCCAGGCAGTTGGCAGTTGTTGAGAGTTGCCTGGGGCGAAGGTCGGTGCCAAAGCCACCGACCTTGTCGTCATGAACCATAGGGCACATGCCCGACCAGGTTCGCACGAGGGACGCGCCGACGCAACTTCGTGATCTATACGTACATGCCGTGTATCAAAGGTCTAACCAGGTTATACAGACCGGCAGCAACTAATTGTTCGGCGGTCGCGATCAGCGATAGATACTAGTAGAATCTGAGTGGATACACATTAAGTTGTCAATGACGGTTGCTTTTAACTTTCGTCTCTTCTCATTCTTGTCACTGGAGATGCACATCATTGCACATCAGTTTACATCCATTGATTAACTCACTGATTGATTCCGTACTTGGCCTTCCCGCTTACTGACTGCACTGATTGATAATTCCGCACTCGGCCTTCCCGCTTGCTGACTGCACTGATTGATAATTCCGCACTCGATCTTCCCGCTTACTGCCTGCCCAGCTAACTGCAATGCAGTAGAGTAGGTTGCAAGCCTTTAACGATGGCGAGCAAGCGAGCCATGTGGTCAATGCCTGCGCTACGCCTCTCTCAGTGCGAAGTGGCACGTTTTGCGCCCCCTAAAAATATGAATCAAGCAGAGCAATTCAGAAAGGAGAGGGAGGTGGGGCATCTGCCTCATGGCATGTCCTTTTCAGTAAATGTGACAGAAGAAGAATCTGAGAGGGAAGAGGTAGAAGAACGGAGAGAGGTGTTTCACATGGAGGACATAACAGAAGAACAGGCCATAGCTGAAGAGAACCGCCACAGAACATTCAGACAGACAGTCGATGCCTATGTCCCTTACCACCATGATAAGGCAGAAGATTTCGAGCTTGTCTGGGAGGTGTCAATCCAAGTAAGCAAAAAGTGACATATGCAACTTTGCATTGTTTATAAATTTATCGCAGAGTGGAAATTTACTCTGGAAAATTATTTAGAAAATTTGATTAAATTCTTTTCTATAAAATAATATCTAGAATTATATAAAAATTTTGATTTATTGATTCAATTTGAAGCATTGTAAATGAATTTTTAAAGTTGCGTTCAGGTACTAAATCCTAGAATAAAGGTATTTTTAAAGTTTTTTTAACGTTTTTCATACTATAGAGAGAATGCAGAAAGACCCCCTGACTGCCTAGGGTGCCGCAGGCGGTCCGTAAGGACCGCCTGGGGAAGGTCATACATAAGACCCCAGACAGCCCATCAAGGCCGCCTGGGGTCAGCGCAGGCAGTCATTCTGAAGGTTTAGACAGCATGTTGTGCGGTTTCTCATGTTGAAGCAGTGACGTAATTGCTGTTAATGCACTGCCGTCTCCAGTAAACATCTTGACTGTTGCTAGAAGATGGAGTCGAGAAGACTGAAGAACTTTGCTGTCTGGTAGGTTCAGACTTTCCTGTTTGTTCTGTTCTGTTCAAGTCTATGTACTTGGCCGTTCCCTAGCTAAGTATATAGCGTACCGTCACAGAACAATCACGCTGCGGTCCCCCCCCTTTCTTCAAGGTTTTACAACCGCGCACCGCGGCGTTCAACCGTAAACGCCGCCGGTGTCTAGAAAGCCTGGCATGCCCCCCACTTCGCTTTCCGGGGCCATGTGGGACCGCCGCAAGCCGTGCAATTTGGCGATCTAAGAAATTTTTCTTCAGACTTCACATTGAGATTAACATGAGAGGTCCAGTTCTCGATCATTGCTTCTCGACAGGAAATTGCGTCTTTGCCAAGACGCCACGTGAGAATTAAAGAGGAAAAAGGTTGCCCTGATCAGAAAATTGTCTGGAAGGTTGGGACAGCCAAAATCCCAGCGTTCCCGGACAGAGACAGCGGCAGAGGGTCAAGGGAGACTGGGCAGAATTCTTCGGGTATTCTCCATTCCTTTTCGGCCCCGAGCTGATTTTTGCCACCTGTCTCTTCTCAATCGGAGCCAACATTTTTCTTGCCGTGTTCGAGTCCTCTGACTCAGGGTACGTGACTCGAATGCCCTGAATTTTGGGGTGGAGTGAAGGCTAGTTGACATGTTTTCGAGTTGGGTGTGCTCCTACACAGACAGGTTGTCTTTTGGTCCAGGAATTTTTGAGTGTGAAATCTGCAGTTGTGGGTAAATGACCGTTTCTTTCACCGTTTATGTACCGCAATCGATCAAGCCTTGTGGGGAAAGGAGGTTCTTTGAAAGAAGTCGTTCTTGTCTCGTCCTCTTGTCGGCCATTCCATTCTCTTCGTGAGAACGTGCAAGTGCCTCTTCTACTCTTTTGCTTCTTTCATACAGCGCTCCTTTTCTGACGCTTCTTCTGCTCTCGTCTCTTTGTCTTCCCCCTCCCTCCTCACCTTTTGTATTTTCTTCTTTCAAAGAGACGCGGAGTCAAATCGATGGAACAAATCCTTGCAAGGGATCCATTCACCGTTAATTCTGCCGCCGAAGACTGTTGAGAGAGTCCATGCTCTAGCTCAGACTGAATGACCCGTTCCCTCAGGGACCTATGCACTCCCTGATCAATGCTTGCCTGAAGAAACTGTCACAGAACTGATGACCCCCCCCTTCATGAGTGAGGAAGAAAGACACGAACCGACTTTTCTCCCCTGGCATACGATCACATCACACTCCACTTAGCATGCACCGTGCATCTTTCTGTCCTCCCAGCCCACCAGGGTCATGCAGGGACGATCCTTCTCTCTCCATCCGGCCTTCTTCGTTGCCCCCCTGTAGG
Organism: Chromera velia; assembly: GCA_018398765.1. Lineage (NCBI taxonomy): Eukaryota > Chromeraceae > Chromera > Chromera velia. The sequence goes on along the minus strand of JAHBMJ010000597.1, from coordinate 22,418 downwards.
GCCCTCCCTTGATACAAGTATGCAAGAGACCTAAGGGCAGGAGGGTCGTGCCTTCCTTTGCCTTCTGAGCGCAGATGACATTCCCAGTATATTTATATGTCTTGGTGATCTGACCCGTTGGGCTTTCTGTGTGGACTTGTCTGCAGATTTGGATTGCTCTCTCTGTCTGTCAATCTGGACCTGGACAGGCAGGCTCATTTTTGATCAGATCACTCACGTCTCTCTCCCAGCTTGTTTCCTCTTTCTGAGGGAGGTGTCAGAGTGTGGATAGACGTGGGAGCTGGAGGCGAAGTGCGACAGACAAATCAAAGTCTTTCTCGAGAAACCACAGGCGGGCAGGCAGGAAGGCAGGGAGTTCCACACACACTGGAAGGAGCGGTTCTTGTCAGGTCTGTCGTCAGACCGCTTGCTTCCTTTTTTGCTTTCTTTCAATCCTTCCGATCCTCCCTTGAACGGAACGGAGCCTGTCATATGTCTTTTTTCTCCCAGGCTCGACTCTCTTTTGTCTTCTGCTTTTCTTCTCATGGGCTTCGATGAAGGTCTAGTAAGATTCCTTCCTGCCCCCCCCCCCCCC
>JAHBMJ010000597.1:0-18588 GCA_018398765.1 Chromera velia | reverse complement strand
CTCTCTCTCTCTCGCTTTCTGTGTGGGTAGGTAGGTGGCTGTGCGTTGAGGCTTCGTAGGAGCACTTCTGAGAGCTCTCTCATCCGAACCTGATTGAATGAGTGACTTAAGGGAGAGCATTGGTTCTGGGTTTCCTCATTAGAATGGGATTTTTTTTCTCCACCCCTCTTGTTGCCTTTCCAGTTGCCCTTTGCAATCAAATTCTGGCTCTCCTGGTGTTTAGTGTGTGTGTGTGTGTGTGTGTGTGTGTGTGTGCATGCGAGTAAGTGAATAAGCGAGTATGTGTGTGCGTGTGCGTGCCTTTATGTGATGGTGTCCACTTATTGATGCTTGTATGAGGTGTTGTTTTCCTCTCTTCTCTTCTTCCACTGCCTGCACGATGCAGGTACGCGGAGTTATGTCCTGAGTATGTCCATGCATTTTCTTTCATACAGAATTATTTTTATGTATGTATGTATGCATGAAAGAAAAAACCTTTGTCTGCATGATGCAGGTACGCGGAATTATGTCCTGAGTATGTCCAACTTGCCTCGCTTGCCAAGCTGTGGTATAGGAAAGTTTCGGCATACATCGAAGAACAGAAAGTGGGTCCACTATTATCGTTTCTGAAAGAATGGGGGTGCGAATCGAAAGGTAAAGAGATGCATTCAATCTGAAACACGAAGCTGTTCGGCTTTCTTTCTTCTTTTGTTCTTTCAAGTTGGGCTTTGCATCGTAGTGTCCATTCATTCGTGCATATTTTGCCGCCTGCATGCTTTCTCGACCTTGACGCGAAGTCAATGCCTTCAGCGGCTCCACACGCATCAATAGAGAGGGCATTGATGGGGTAGTGGGGGATGCAAGGATGGATGGAGGGTACAGCAGGACAAAAAAGAAACGTGCACTCTATACCATCAATGCCTCTTCATTTAGTTCTTCCCTCCACCTTCGTCCTTCGTACTGTGAGTAATCTAGAAGGCAACGATTCCCCCCGTTCTTCTTTCTTCCCTCTCTCACCCCCGCCCCCCCAGCCTCAACCAGGTGCTGCAGTCAGGAAGACGCACGCTCGAATTTGCCTTCTACTTTTTGCGTCCTCGTACATTCACAGAGTCTCTCTATATGTATGCGGCCGATAGAAAGAAAGAGAGAGGGGGGGCGTGTGTACATGACAGGACAGTCTCGCCGGACCTTCTAGTCACTCGATAAATCACCAAGGAGTTGCATGACAGAGAGACAATGCAAACGTATCATTTATCGGACGTTCGGGTTGCATGCAGTCCAATTAACAAAATCCAGGCAGGCAGGCAGGCAGTTGGAATAATTGAAATCAGCCTCTGCCTGTCTGCGTGTGTGTCTGTTGACGTCTGCTCGATTGATTCGTTGGTTGCAGAGGCTGTCTAGCTACGCCATAGGGGTCCTGGTCCTGCGTTACCTGACTGAGGTACACCCTCTCTACCAGCACTACACTCCGTCGCTGTGGAAGGACTCCACCGGAACCGTGCTGCCTGCAGGTCAGCTGAGGGCCCTCCCTGCCTGCAGGTGTGTAGTGCATGGGGTTTTCTGCATGCATGCGTAAAGGCAGCGTGCTGATCCATCCTGAGGATCCATGCATCAGTTTGAAAAAGGAAATCGTGAAGGACAGATGGCGCCTCAAGGACAGATGGCGCCTCAATTAAGGGAAGGACAGATGGCGTGACTGAAAGGCCTCGAGGAGGAGAAGTCTTGTGTGTGGGGTGGGAGGGGGGCAAGCAAGGGATCGATACTGCAAGCATGTAGTCTCAAGCATGCAAAGGTCCTTTCCCCCGCTGTCTTTCTCTTTTCGTTGGACTGGACTTTCTCTTTTCGTTGGAGTGGACTTTCTCTTTTCGTTGGACTGGACTTTCTCTTTTCGTTGGACTGGACTTTCTCTTTTCGTTGGACTGGACTTTCTCTTTTCGTTGGACTGACTGGACTGGACTGGAAGGGAGGGAGGGGTTGGGAGCCCCTCACTGAGGGCCGCCCTTCACTCCACACAGACAGACAGACAGGCACACGGACACGACACGTGGATAGGCAGACAGAGTGAGCGCGTGAGCATCTTCTTTGTCTCATAATTGGCCGACTGCCATCTGTTTTCTGTCCGCCCGTTTGGTCGAGCCTACCCTCACACATGCCTTCTTTTGCTGGTGACTGATTGGCGCGATTGTGTATTTTTATCGGATGGATTTGCTTTCCGTTTTGATTCTCCCTCCCCCCCCCTTCCTCAAACAATGGCGCAGGATGTTTCTACGATCCTGTGATCGAGAAGATCAAGATTTCGGAGGATGAGGAGGCGGTTCCTAGGATCACAGGGTGGAAGCTGCTCGACATTCGCGATGCAGTGGTCGGTCTCTTCTTTTGTCCTCGATCGTTTATCTCTTTTTTCCTTCTCTCTTCTTTTCTTGGCAGTAGCAAGGGGCCTGTGCGCACTTGGGCATGCAGAAACTCGTAAGCCTACAAGCAGGCAGACAGACAGGCAGGGAGATCGGCAGAGAGACGGAGCCAGAATCATGTAGACAGGCAGAGGAGGGCAGAGGCAGGAGGGCCTACCCGAGGCCTGAAGGCATGCAAGAGGTTTTCACCTCTCTTCGTTTTGATGTACCATCAATTCCCCTGCGTGTCCCTGAACGTCGTCATCCTTGTCTGTCTAATCGTCTATCGAGACACTCCTCCCTGCTTGTATGTGGGTGTATCTCTCTGTGTGTGTGTGTGTGTGTGTGTGTGTGTGTGTGCGTGCGTGTGTGTGTGTGTGCGTGTGTGTGTGTGTGCGTGTGTGTGTGCGTGTGTGTGTGTGTGTGTGTGTGTGTGCGTGTATGTGTGTATGTATGTGTGTGCTGTGTGTGTGTGGGTGTGTGTGCGTGTGTGTGCGTGTGTGTGTGTGTGTGTGTCCTCTGTCTGTGTCCGTCCGTCCGTCCGTCCGTCCGTCCGTGTGTGTGTGTGTGTGTGTATCTATGTGTGTATCTATGTGTGTATCTGTGTGTGTATCTGTGTGTGTATCTGTGTGTGTATCTGTGCGTGTATCTGTGTGTGTGTGTGTGTGGTGTGTGTGTGTGTGTGTGTCTGTGTCTGTGTCTGTGTCTGTGTCTGTGTGGCGCGTGTGTGTGAGTCTGTGTGTGCGTGTGCAGTTGAACATGGCGATGCGTCCATGGGGCACAATTGACTGGACCAAGAGACCGCGCGACAGGGCGGGGCTGCTGAACCTTCTAAGGGGGACAACGAAGAAGCCCCCGATTCCCCTCACCAGACTTCTGTACGACTTCTTCAGGTGGGTGAGTCACTGCATGAGCCCTTCCGAGGGTTCCTGCTACTCGGAAGTGGACTTTCTTCTAGCTGTCCTTCCACCTTCTTCGTTTCAACTGTCTGGTTCTGGAAATCGTTTTGTTGAGGCAGGTGCCCCCGGAGTCATGAAAACAAATCTCAATCGAAGTGCACGTGTCTGCCTGCCAGGTACGAAGAAAAGAATTTTCAGGTCAGGTGTGTGCCTGGCTGCCGCGGCTGCCTAGCACCCGTGAATGGATGCACGAATGCTGGATCCGTGATGGCCATATGGACCGAATGTAATGTAATGTATGGACTGCATGCGTGATGAGGAATGTATGCAGATGGATGGGGGTCCACCCCTCCCTGCCTTTTCGAGATGTCCTGGACTCAGGCAACAGGCTGCAGCTCTGCGAAGAGGCTTGTCGCGCGGGTGCGAAGACATCTGAGCTGCTCAAAAGAGCTGTTTCGAAGCTTCCCCCAGACCACCCCGACAATCTGCATCCGGTGAGGAGCAGAACGGCAGAGGAAAAAGCCGCAGATGACTTGCGCACATCTGAATCGTCAATTGTTTCGGAACATCTTCTCAGCATCTTGGACGTTCTGTTTTCCGGCCACTCAGGATTCTTTTCCAACGGTACGTGAGAATTTGATGATTCGTCTTCCGGTAGACACAATCCATTAATGACTTACACACTCGGGCCTGCTTTGGCTGACTGCATTTGAAGGCAGAAACACTCTTAGTGCTGTCTGTGCGTCTGCGCGCCCGTCTGTTGCTTTGGCAGCTAGGACACTGTGGCTCTCTCTTCTTGGTCGCGTCCCTCTAAGTGCATGCATTGAGCGTGTGTACGCGGTGTGTCTGCCCTCTGTTGTCTTGATGTAAGTCCGTTGTGTCGGTTACCGTTGCAAATGTGGCGTGCGTGCGTGTATGCGTGTGTGTATGTGTGTTTGTGCATGCATGCGTATGTGTGTGAGAGATAGATAGATAGAGAGAGAGAGAGAGAGAGATGAAAACATGTGGGAAGAATATTGTAGAGACAAGCGAACATTTCGACCTGCATGAGGTCATGATGAGATTACAGTAGGCAGCCTTGTGGGTCTTTTCTGTGCCCAGCACCAGTCGCTGTCGGTCCTTCTCCTCTCTTCGAAAAGAGGAAGTGTCACTCAGAAGCCCCAACCGGACACAACAATTGTTTTCAGAAACACGAAAGAAAACAACTGTATTTAAGTGTTGGTGCATGCTTTCTGGTTTTCCTCTCCCTCACACTTGATAGAGTGATAAAAGATGTCCCTTTTGTTTTTTCGGCGTCATGCATGCGTACACCGGATCTGTTGTCTGGATGAATTCGCGCGTTTTCTTCTTTCTTTTTTTTTGCACTGTACCTGCTTGCAGAGGAATGGTGCCCAGGTGACACCCATGTTCCTCCTCTCCTAGAGCCCCGAAAATCTCCTTTAGGAGGGAAACCACCCGGCAACGTTCAGAGAATGACCCCTCAAGAGATCTCAGAGGCACTGGCAGACTACACAGAACTGCCTTTCATCCCCCACCCTGCAGGGAGCCAGCCCCCCCCGGGTAGGCGCCCCCCCGACCCTAGTCCCGAGAGAAGTTCCTCCTCAGCATCCGCATCCGCGTCCACAGCAGCCGCCCCGGGGGCCGCCAGGAATACCGAGGCCCCCGAGGGTAGACGGAGAGAAGCGGACTGCAACGCTGCGTCTTCTCATTCCCATTCCAAGACTTCCCCCTGTGTTACCGCACCTCCCGTAGGTGGATCGACCGACGCGAGAGGGAGCCGCCAGTCTTGTTTCGACCTCAGTGAAGACTCATTGCATGGGGCTGATGGCGACGTCAAGGCGAAGGCCAAAAGAGGGAGAGGGAGATCCCCCCGCAGAACTCAGCGATCAACCTCCCCAAAGCAGGCTGCTCCCTCCCGTCTCCCCCCCCCTGCCTGTGTTCCCTCTGCCAGTGCGAGTGCTCGCAGCCAGACTCGAAGGGTCTCCCCTCCTCCCCGCCCATTCAGGTCTCCGAATGGTCAACGAGAGAGAGACCTGCCCCCCCGAAGAAAACACATTTCAGAAGACGACGACGAAGAAGAGGAGGCGATTTGGGGAAAGCCCGACCCGAGGGAGGGCAGTGAGGAGGAAAGAGAGAAGAAAACCCATGCAAAGTCCCCCCCACACTCAGTCTCGAGAAGACCCGAAACTAGACAGATGGACAGGGAGAGGGAGAGGACAAGAAACGAAGGAGTGAGGCAGGAGAACGACAATCAAGAGACAACCTCCTTCCGTACAAACCGCTCAGGCGCTTCCATGAAACCCTCACCGTCTGTCCAGAGTTCAAAACCTTCTCCTTCACGTTCCCTCAATCCCCAAGCAGCCCCCTTCTACCCCTCGAAGCAGTCGAACGACCATCAGAAAATCTCAGCAGCAGCAGCAGCAGCAGCCTCCTTCCCATGCACAGGCACACGTCTGCGACGATCACCTGACAGGACAGAGAGAGAGGATGCCGACGAGGTCTCTATGCCCAGTCGTGACCGAAGGCGCACGTCCCCCCAAAGGTGCAGAGACAGAGACAGGTATACTGAAGAGGATCAGCGCCAGACAGAGCCTGCTTTCCACCGCCGCTCCCACCTCTCTCCGTCTCCCTCTGTGCGTGAGGGCAGTCGGAAAGGCCCAGCGCCAGCTCCTCCTCGAGAGAGAGACAGAAACAGAGAGAGGGAGCACATAGACATAGACGAGGAGAGAGCGGAGCAGAGATCCCCCCCCCCATTCCAGCGGAGAGAGGTAAGAGACAGAGAGAGAGAGCGACAGAGAGAAAGAATGCTGAGGGCCGCCGAGGAGAAAGAAAGGAATGAGAGAGAGGGGCAGAGACGGGTAATGGTGAGGAATGCTCCAGGGCAATACGAAGAGGCAGAGGGAGGGGACAGGCGACAAGAGCGTGGAGCAACGCGCCATGATCCCAACACGAAGAATGCACACACAGACTCAGATGATCATGAGCTCCCAGAACTGACTCGAGAGCGAATCAACGCAATTCGTGAAGCTGAGATGGCTAGGAGAGAAGCCAACGAAGCAAGGGAGGCTCTGAAAGAAATGGAGAGAAGACGAGAAATGATCAAACTGGACTTGGAGATGAGCGAAATGAAAAGGAAGGCCAGAGAAGCCGAAGAGAGAGCGAACGAGCTGAGGAAAAGAGCAGATCGCAACTTCTGAAGAGAAAGAGAAGGGGATAGAGAAAGTGTGTCCGTTGGCGTGTGAGACGAGGTAGGGAGGGAGGGAGGGATGCACTAACGGAAGAGGGACCAAGAGAGAGAAAGAGAAGGAGAAGGAGAGACAGGAAAAGACCGCATCCATCGATCATCTCAAAAGAGAAAAACGAGGAGAAAGAAAGAAGAAAAGACCGCAGAGAGGAGAAGAAGCGGACTTCCCCGCTTCCTTTCAACACGCAGACGAACGGAAAGGCTGAATGGGTGTAAGAATGGGTGGGTGTAGGGTCATTCCCTTTCCCGCACACGTGCTCTAGCTGCATCGGGTTTTCTTCAGATGAAGGTGCGTGCAAGGTGCCATAATATCTTTCCCTAGACAGCTAGAGACAGAGCGTCAGGGGGGCGGGAGAAAAAGGAAATGCTCTCCCTGCAACCCCCCTTCTCTGTCTCTGTCTCTCTCTGAGTAGTTGTAAATGAGAGCCGGCGCTGGAGGTGAGGGGGTAAGAGGGCCCAGACAGACAGGCGGAGTTTCTGCGTCTGCCTGGCTGCGTGTTTCTTTCGACGCCTCTCTCTCCCTGTTTCCCTCTCTCTCTCTCTCTCTCTCTCTCTCTCTCTGCACCGTTCAGTCTGGTTTTTTTTAACCTCGTTGTCTCTTTCTCAATCTTACACTCAGAATGGTAGCAGAGATTGACTACAGCGAAAACTCAGCACTCCACTCGTGAGTACAGTTCGGGACGTCTCCTTCCTTCCTTCCTTCCTTCCTCCCTGTATTTGTATGCCCCGCTGTGTTCCTGCACGGTTGGGAGGAATGGGCGGATAGGTCTCGTGAAAGTCGTTGCATAGAGGCATGCATGCTCGTTTGCTTTGATTGATTTATTGCATGAGTGGATTTGTTGGGAGGGAGGGAGCATGGCGTGATGGGGTCCTTCCTCCTTTTTGTATCATACGAATAGACCGATCTGCACTTCTTTTGGGTGCTCTTTCTTTCGCTCGTCTCACCTTGCCTGTAGGTCAGGTTCTCATTTCTCCTCTCCCCTTACCCTGCCTCCCTGCCCCCCTTCTTCTCTCTGTCTGTCCCTCTCTCGCTCTCTCTCTCTCTCTCTCTCTCTCTCTCTGTCTGTGTGTGTGTGTGTGTGTGTGTGTGTGTGTATTCTGTGTATGAAGAGTTCATGCTTTCCTTCTTCCCCTCCTCCCTCACTCCATATGGTCCAAGGGAGAAGACTGGGGGCAAACGGAGGGGGAGAAAAAGAAATTAAGGGGGAGAGGTCGACGGTTGCGAGGACAAAAATGAGAGAGCAAGGAAGAGATGCGTCGACCCTGCAGTGCCTTCCAGGACTCGGATCGCTGCACACACACACAGAGAGAGAGAAAGGGAGTGGGGAGTGGCGCTCAGCAGCTGCGCCTCGTCCCCCCGCTCTCTCCCGTTTCAGTATTTAAGGGCCCTCTCCTGACTTCTTTTCTTTCTTCCTTACCCCAACAGGGAAAAAGAAGTAAACATGTAGGAGGGAGAGAAAAAGAATCGATTGACCCCCTGCAGGTCTCATGCAAAAGTAGAGAGAAGAAACGGCCCTCCGGAGAATCCTTCCCAAAGCTAGGACGGTGAAGGAATGAATGAAGGAAGGCCTGCCCCTCCACAAATCCATTCTACTTTTTGCCAGGGGGTCTGGCAGTCAAGGCACTCATCTGATGAGATGCATCCATGCATGAGTTTCGATTTGCATAGATGGACTCATTCATGTTTTCTTTCATCTTCTTTTTCTTCTTCTTCTTCTCTTAGACCCTCTCATCTTCTTTCGGCCTTTTGGGGCCTGTGGGGGAAAGCCACAACGATCACAAAGTGTCAGCACTCCGCAAGAAGATGACGGATGGACGTTCTCTCTCTGAGTGCATTCATCATTCCGGGGAGGCTGCTCCTGAAGAGCACCTAGGGGCTGTGGGGAGGGAGGGAGGGAGGGAGCAGATTGGAGACAGAAGGGATTGTGCCGGTTTTCTTCGTTTTCTCTCTCTGTCCGGCTGTTTGAGGAAGGCAGGGGAGGAAAGACAGAAAGCAAGGACCCATTTATTCCCTCTCAAGTGTTGTTCCTTCTCCTGCCCTGTCGTGCATTTGTCTGTTGCTTTGCTGTGCTGAGAACCTTTGCTAGAGGAGCTCTCGCTCAAAAACAAGTGAAGAGCAAAGAAAGGGGGAAGGAAGGGAAACAAATCAGGATTGAGAGGAAGGAGCAAGAGAAAAGAAGAGAAAAAGAATTGAAGCTTCTTGCCCTCTCCTCCTTGTCCACAAACAAGAGAAGGGAATGACATTGAATCCCCCCTCTACCAGCGCTCGTGGTGACTTTCAGCTGATGACCTCCCAACTTCTCAACTTTCCTCTCTCTCTCCTTTTTTTTTTCGACGCGTCGTTTTACCTCTCTCGTTATCTGCTTTTGCTCTTGCTCTTCGTTTCCCTTCTTTTTTCTTTCTCCCCACGCCCCCCACTTCCACATGTAATTTCTTCTACCCGCAGCCTGCTGATCCATAGACCTGCATGTTTTTGCTTCCCCTCCCTGTGCAGACCAAGAGAAGCATCTGCCCTGTTTATGTACGCTGCATGCGCGGCATGCCAACTGAATCAGATTTGCGGGGCTGCATGGTCGCTCGTCCCATCCTGGCATCGATCCGCCATGGTTGGGGAAAGTGGTGGATGAAAAGGTGACCAGAAGGGTACTAAGAGATCTTATATAAATGAATGGATGAATCATACCGTGTACGCATTCCTTGAATCCCGATCCGTGTGATTTGGCATCTTTGGAGAAGGGCAAGTCTGATTGCACTCGAGCCACGACTGAGCGGCGACCCAAGCTGCTTGGTCTTTTATGTACTCCGAGACTCGGCACTGCATGATCTTTCGGAATCGGCAGTCATCTTTAGCTCAACGGAGTACGGCTTTACGTTTCCATGCAGTAACGTTTGCATCTTTTTGTTCGTATATAGCTTACTAGATAGCTTATTATTATTGATTTTCAAAGTTCTCGTACAGTACCGTCGCAGCCGCCGCGCGGCCGTGGCGAGCCGCGAGTATTAAATTTGTAGATTCATCAGTCAGTGTTATTGATGCGCAAGCTCGCTTTATTTGAGGTGGAAGAGTTTAAAAGAGAGCCTCTACTATTAGATCTACTACCATCTAGAGTAATTTAGTGAAACACAAAAAGTCAAATTAATTGGAATTAGGATTAGGATTTATCTTTCGGGTTGCAATGGTCCCGCCGGCGAGGTCCACTGCCTGGGGAGTCAGTGGGGACGGCTTACATTCTTCTGTACAAAATGTAGGTTTACGCTACAGATAGAGTAATAGCGATAGATTTATCATTTATAAAATTGAAGCAAGTCAAGGTAAGTTGAGGGCCGGTATAGTCGATAAGTTTAGGATGATCTAGATGAAGCACCTAAACTTATTTGAAGAAGAAAGAGAGAAGTCAACTGAACATAGTTGGACTTACAAACAGAAATAAAGAATGTCCATCTAGGAGATGCCCACAAGAACACGAAGATCTTTGAAGCATCCGAGAAATCGATTGATCAATCAAGATGAATTCGAGACGCGAAGACAACCCTAAAGAATTGGGAGTTGAATTGGGTGTCGAATTGGTAGTACTACCAATTTTTTACCGCCAGTAACTCCCAATTTTGAAAAATTGGTACCTAGTCTAGTGAAAGAAGTACATAGAGTTTGAAGCTAAAATTTTGTGTACGGGCTAGACAAGGACTCACTAGTCTCTAGCCATAATCATTAGACTCTAATTCATTACTGGGAACAAATTTTATGAACACTTAGAATCACCTAAAAATTGGGAGTTACCAATTTTTAAATAGGATTTTTTTAGGGTCGTCGAAAAAAAAAATTGGTAGTACAAAAAAAAAAAAAATTGGGAGTCAACTTGAAACTTTTGTTTTATGTGTCATAGTGTACCGCTAATGCAATACAAAACGGACAGTGGACAGTTCTACATAAGCTGCACGTACCAGTATAAAAAACAGAGCGAAAATCGATCTAATTGACCATGCAAGCCTACCAGAATTCATAATCCCTCCATATGCCGGACAGTGGCTGCTGATCTTTGTTTAGATCATGCCCCTCTCTCTCGAACATCTCCCACTTAATGGTTCCCAGACGTCTCAAATGGAGATTATATTCCTTTTTTTTCTCCTCTGACAGATTTTGGAGGCTGTAGATGCTAGACACGTTTTCCCTCGCGTGGTTGAGTTCATGAAAAAAAAGTGCCCGGACATTTTTGTTGCAGAGAACCCTCCTGCTTGTTCTTTTTACTTGCATTCGTGGATCTTTTCCACGTTGACAGGTTTAATCACAGATGAGAAACTTGCAGAGCTGAAGATGGTGATAAAGACTTGGCAAGACCTTTTTTGCAAGTCTTATGGGTGGGCGGTTTCGAAGACTCACTTCTACTCGCACTTCCCGGTGTAGATCTGCTGGTTTGGGGGGTTGAACACAGCGAAATGCTACGGCTTTGAATCGTATCATAAGAAGGTTTGCAAACGTTTTGTCCTACAGGGGGGACGTTATTCATATGATCGTTTTATTCTGGAAGATCTGGTTTTTGTGTGGTTGTGCAAGAGAAAGAAAGCCATGTAAGCATATTTTGCCGATGTGTCACACCAGGAGGGACTTCGAGCATGAATAATATTATGAAACTATACAAAATTTATGGATTTATGAAGTTCTGTGCAGCCGCAACACTGTTCTATTACAGCGTTCTTTCTTTCCACATATATTTTACTTTCTAGGAGAAGTTACAAAATTGATAGTCCCCAAAAAAAAATTGGGTGTTGATTTTCTTAAAAATTGGTAGTTAGTCCTATAAAAAAATTGGTAACTCCCAATTTTTTGGTAACTCTAAGTGTTCATAAAATTTGTTCCTAGTAATGAATTAGAGTCTAATGATTACGGCTAGAGACTAGTGAGCCCCTGTCTAGCCCGTACACAAAATTTTAGCTTCAAACTCCATGTACTTCTTTCACTAAACTAGGTACCAATTTTTCAAAATTGGGAGTTACTGGCGGTAAAAAATTAGTAGTACTACCAATTTGACACCCAATTCAACTCCTAATTCTTTAGGGAAAGAGTAGACTTTCTATTCACTTCGAACCACGCAATCGGATCCACTCGAATTCTTAGAATCGATAGTGTTCAAAGCAAACCACGCTTCAGTTGCTTGGACAGCGAAGAGATCATATCAAATGGAGCGCGGTGATCAATCGACGGGCAGACTGATGGCCCCGGAAAATAACTCATTGCATGCCTTATAAAGTGAAAATCGCGTGCACACAGGCGGGGTACTGAAACAATGACGTATGCAGTTCTCTCACGCTGTACGCTTTACCTCTGAAGCGCTCTGAAGCTTTACGGGGGTTCTTTTCTTTACAGCGATAGCGCGCAGGCAAAAAAAATTCAAGGAGTGAGAGAAAGAGGGGGCAAACAAGAACATTCAGCCAAACCAAAAAGCTCAAGAGCATCCGCGGACAAAGAGAGGAGCTGAGAAAGCAATCCAATATCATGGGCTTTGGTCAGGATATCGGAGATATTCACGTCCGTAGGGATCTTGAAGACACCCACTTTATGCTGTTTGGTGAGGCCAGTCACCGCCAAGAGGGGAATCATGCAGGCGCGGTCTCCTAGACGACAAACCAGAGGGAGGAACGCTCTCTCAGCAGAGGAGGCACCATCAAACTGGAGAAGGTACAGAACGTTGGTGGCATCGCAACCAATGCCAATCTTTATAGACTCGTAGAAGGGAATCAGACAAGCAGCAAAATGAAGAGAGGCATCAACAGCGTCTTCAAGAGCGAGAACTTCTGCATGGGTCGTAGATCTCGCCATATGAGACTATTGGCGACTCTTGTAGAGAAGGGGAAACCCTTGGAGAAAGAGTAACCAGCCAGTCTGAGGGTGGGGAGAGTTAGGGGTACCAATTTGAAACGAAGCATCTGCGTGGACAACCGCAACAAGCTTATCGGGGTTAAGAGAGGGACGGATAACGATGCTAAAAGAGGGAGACTCAGTCGATCGAAGGTATCGGATCATCTAAAGGAGAAGGCGGAAAGCTAGGCGAAAAGCTCTCTCCGTCGGGGCAGCCATGAAGTGACAAAGATAGCTATGAGCTAACGAGAGATCAGAGCAGGTACAGTAGGCAACGTATCCCACCTAGCCCAGAAGTTCTCGATAGACTCTCATACTGGCTGCATCAAGAGGTAGAGAAATGTCCTCTTCATGAGTCGCGCCAACAAGCAGAGGCTTGTCAGCAGGACGGGACTCGCTGGTGAAAAATTCCAGACTAGATTCCGGAGGCAGAGAAAGGGACGAGATGTAGTTGTGCTGGTGGATCAGGATGCCGTCAGCAGTCACATCGAACTGGACTCCAACAAAGCGGCCAGAAGTGGCGTCAGTGTTGTCACCATATACAACATGATCTCAGAGGGGATTTGAAAGATCAGCAGCGTCTTCACCGATGCCAATCAAAAGCAAGTCGTCAATGTATATGCAGAGGATCCCACGAATCTCTCCATCAGCGCCTCAAAGAAACCAGATACCAGGAAAGAGTGTAGTATACCATCCAAGCTCGCGAAGTTTGGAGCTAAAAAAGTGCTCGAAAACCTTGCCGGCATTGGCGAGACCGTCCACAGCCTTCAAGAGCTTCCAAAGGTGATAGCCATGATCTGGGTGATCAGGAGGAGGCAGCACATATACAAGAGCACGAAAGCTCAGAAGTGGAGCCTGGAGGTACGCCTGGACGACATCCGCCTTCTTGAGAGAGAGGCTGATGCCGTACCGCTTGCAAAGATCGAGAGCAAGCTAGAAAACAAGGCGCATGACATCAGGAGGACAGAGGTGAATGGTGATGTCCAAACCGATGTGGTTAACAAGGTCTCCTTGAATGACTGTGTGAGTCTTCAAGATGCGAGTACCATCATTTCGTAGCTTTTCTGTATGGACTCGCTGCAGGGGAACACGCTGAACATCGGGAGGTACAGCAGTGAGAGGGACATGCTTATACACCTGTTTGTCTTGCCAACCCTTGTCTTCCTTTGCGTCTGCTTCACGAACACCTTCACGCTCACTAGAATTCAGAGAAGAGAGACGGACAGGCTTGTGTGTAGTCGTAGTGAAAACTGAAGTCGAACAGTCGAAAAAAGTCAGAAAGTTGACAGTAGCATGCACAGCAGGATCGGTAGGCTCAGACGTAGGATATTGAGAGAAGAAACAACCACCGTTAAACCATGTGAACCATCAGACAGCCGAGCACACAAATCAGAGGGAATACAGGAGTGGTTCTTGACCATCTCGAATCCAAAAGCAACCACATTACTGTAGTGAAGCTCGACAATCTCAGGGTCCATGTGACGTCCTCTTGAGTCATAGGTGACGTAAGAGCCGCCAGTCACATAGTGACCGGGATACTAAGCACGCTTCTCGAGAGCACACTTCTGATGAGTTCTCCACGAGTGAACTTTGTAGAGGAAGTCTCCAGAGTCATCGCCAGAAGGGACCGCCCCGTGCACCTCTCTAATCTAGAAAAGAGAGTGCTCAGGTGAAGATGCCACAACCATTGTGCAGGGGGCAAGAGGGCCTGAGGGAGTGCTAGGAAGAGGGGGCTTGGAAGCGGAGGAAGAAGGGTCAGCTGAAGAGGACATAATAGGTGACTCGGGAAAGAGGGGCACAGCAGAAGGTCGGAGCTGGTGGGGGCTCGCAGAGGTCTTCTGAGGGCGTATGTCGTCTTCAGTCGCCGCAATTTTGTAGTAATAGTTGTTTTCCTTCGCCTCAATACGGTAAAGATACCACACTGGGCCATATTTATGCTTGGGGCCTGAGTGGCCGCCACCCAGTGAAGCACCGGTGTTGTACATCACTTAATTGATCTCCCACAGCATACTTATGAAGAGCAGCAGAGGAAGGGCAACGCTGAAAGGAAAGGAATCGACGGAAGCAAGGAAGTGGAGCAGCACCGGAAACGGCTGTCTGACGTGGCTTGGAGGGATCCCGTCGAGAGAGACGGTTGTTGAGACGTTGTATGGCTTCATCGTGGACGGTCGGCAACATAGTTGGGGGGAGGCCTCTCTCGAGGAGGATCGTCTGCACTAACACCAGTACCTCTCGCTGCCAGCACTCGGCAAGAGAGTTCCCATCCTTGTAACCAGAAGGAGAAAAAGAAAGGATAATGTTAAGCTTAGTGCAGAGAGAAGTGAAAGGTTCTCTGATGAACTTGGATCCGGGGTTGCACCGAATCTTGAGGGGGATACCAAAGTGAGGAATCCAGACGTCTCGAAGGAAGGCAGCAGCCTTGGCAGAAGTAGGAGGGCCGTTATAGCGAAGTCGAAAACCGAAATTATAATAGTCTTCGAGAATGGAGAGCTGATGGGTATGTCCAGACTCAGAAGGGCCGAGATACTGACTGTTCATATGAAGGCGGGCACCAGGGTAGGCTTTTCTGTTGAAGGAGGGACGAGGAATCGAAAAACTGACAGGGCCCTTCACATGGGAGCAGGGAATACAGGAGGCAAGAACCTTCCGTACCACTTCACGGAGGGAACGGACGGAAACCTCAAAAGAGAAAACGCGACGCAGCTGGGAAAGAACATCCTCAATGCCGACATGCGTACAATCGCAGTGAACCTCCATTAGAAGAGACGAAAGGTCAGACAATAAGAAAACGAAACGCTCTCCTGTCTTAATGAAGGTGGCAGGGAAAGAAGAAGGCAAGGAAACACGCTTATCCTGATTCGGACAAGCACTCTCACCATCTGCACAGTCGGAAGCGGTGTCAGAGCTACCGCAGAGACTGGGGCAGTCGTTATTATTATCGTTGGAAACAGAAATCTCCTGAAAAAGGGGTTCCGCAGAAGTGGAGACAGTAGCCATGAAACCTGTAAGGAGACCTGCCGCTACAAGCTGCCGGGGACAAAGTGATGGAGATGGCAGGAGACGCTTCAAAGACGGGCGCCTGTCGGAGCGTCATTGCGTAATAACGGCCGAGATTGATCCAAAAAAGCTCCATGGGATCACCGAAAGCTGAAAAGATTGTCATTAAGTCGCTACGATAGTCCATCATAGCACCAAGATGCTGAGCAAGAGCCTTGAAAAAGAAGAAGGGCACAGGAGAGTCGGAAAGCATGAAGAAAGAAAGATCCGCACACTTTTCTCCAAACATGACGTCAGGGACGTCAACAGAGTGCGTCGTTTGCACAACAGCACCGTCTTCTCCTGCAGTCTGAACAGGCACAGGCGCAGAAAAGGGAGAGACAGTGTATTGCATGCTGGAGGGCAAACGCTTCAAGTAGTTCTCACCGACAGCATCCACAGTAGCTCCATCATCTTTGCCGAAATGAGGGTCCTCCAGAGAGTCTTCAATAGTCTCCGCCGCCGTCGCAGTAAAAGAAACCGTCGCCAGCTTCACATCGACCTCCTTCTTAAATCTTGAGTTCTTAAATGTAGGTGGAATCCAAGTGACCCATCCGCTTGCAGTGAGTGCACTCGTGGAAAACACCAGGGTATGGATATCCCTGAGTAGCGCAACGCTTGTTCACACCACAACCAGCGCACTTCAAATGCATACCCTTCCTGTACATATGCTTGTACAGAGAGCAGAAGCTAGGGGCAGAAAAAAGAACCCGAACCAGAGGCACCCGAAGGACGATTGCCTTGAGGGGCACTGGGGACTTGAGGTTGACCACCCGAAGAGGAAGGAGTAGTCGCAAGCCAGATGGAAGCACCGGGCGACTGAGACATAGCAGTCTCTTTGTACTAGCGCAGACAGTTACGAAGGCCAGAGAAGGAGTGGTCTTAAAGGTTCGTGACAACGTACCGGTAGGCAGCGCTGCCAATAGGAAGGGCCTTGAAGAGTATGGAGTACTCCATTATGGAGAAGGCCTCGGGAGACGTCGGAACCAGACGACGGTAATGACCAAGGATCTTCCGCCGGCAAGCAACGAATGCCAGAGCAGACTCCTTAGCCAAGGGGGCAAAGGACTTGATCTCACTCCAGCGAGCCCGAAGGCGTTTCAGAAATGGACTCAAGTAGAAATGTTGGAGGCAATCCATCAGCCAATCCGGGTTGGCCTTGAATACGGAGTACTCGGGGTCCGCCTTGAGAATGTTCAGGATATCCTCGGAGAGCTTCTGTCAAATAAGAGAAGCGAGGTCCACCGGACCAAAAAAAGAAAGACCATCGAAAGAGTGTACTTCCTCAACACACTCAATGATGGACTCATAGAAGAGCTCGATATCCTTCTCGGCAGAGAAGAGTCGAGGGCTTTCTTGGCCAAGTCGGAGCTATGAGTCGAGAACTGCTGGAGAGGAGGCGGGTGGGCTTGCTGGAAGGTAGCCTAGCCAGGTCCACCAAGTCCAAAGTTGTGAACAGACTCCGGGACGGCAGTTTGAGGAACCGGAGGGGGAGTGGAGATCCCAAAGTAGGCAGGCCCTTGGGAAGGTGCAGCCTGCAGAGGAGGGGCGCGGAAGGCCTCAGCATCCTCGAAAGAAGTAATAGGGCCGGGGAGCAGTGAGGGGGCTAAAAAAACGAGAGCCTTGGGGTTGATCTCTTGTCTAGCCTCTTGCAGCTGGTCTAAATATGAGAGAGGGGTGTGGTTGCACGATGCCTGGAGGAGGGGCCAAGAGGATTCCATGGAGAGGAGGTCCATCAGCTGGACGAAAGTTACCTGACGAGTCTGTAACAAAGGCATGCTAGAAGGCATGCATACAGGGACAGGAGTGGCAAAAGGATTGTTGCCACTCGGAGCAGAAGCCTCCTAAGGCAGAGAGTTGGATCACTGCATTTCGAGAAGAGAAGAAAGCAATAGATATATGCAACCAAACGAACAGAGCTTAAATTTCAAAGAGGGGTACCTCGTTTATTTCCAGAAAAAGCCGGCACCACGATAAGTTTAGGATGATCTAGATGAAGCACCTAAACTTATTTGAAGAAGAAAGAGAGAAGTCAACTAAACATAGTTAGACTTACAAACAGAAATAAAGAATGTCCATCCAGGAGATGCCCACAAGAACACGAAGATCTTTGAAGCATCGGAGAAATCGATCGATCAATCAAGATGAATTCGAGACGCGAAGACAAAGTATAGACTTTCTATTCACTTCAAACCATGCAATCGGATCCACTCAAATTCTTAGAGTCAATAGTGTCCAAAGTCCGATTCTTACTAGTCTTTAATACTTTTGGTCATTCTAATGGTGCATGGTTTTTTTTTACGTTATAAAAACAAATGTTTTGGGAGCAGCTTAGAGGCTTGTGCACATCTAGTGCACTGCATGCATGGCCCAGCCCATGTAGCCCAGGCCAGCTATGCACGCGCCGGCGCGGCCCACCGCTCCTACTAGTGGCCGCGGCCATCGGTGCATGTATTCGAAGCCGACATCATTAGGTTAACTCGAAGGGGTACCTTCATAATAATTATGAAATCTCATAGTGACTTTGAAAGTCATAATTATTATGGGTGGAACCGTCAGTATCCTATAATTATTATGTCATTATATCATTTATAATGGACATAATCATTATAAACAGAAATATCATTATCAATTTTGAATATGTTTAGAACCATCATTTTGATTATAATTTCATAATGATTAATATATGAATACGTTCTCACATAATCATTATATGATAATTTAGATAATATTTATGTTTGGTTTTGTGGTGTTTCTTTTTCCTGGAAGCTGCGAAGGTTTACTGGCTATGTGGGACTTAATGGAGACCACTGTGTCACTCATTATGCGATATCACAATTTATGAAAGGGTTTGAAGCGTCTTCCGAACTAGGGTCTGACACTTTGTGAGGGTACCTTAGGTTTGAAGTTAGGTTTTTTAATAAAAACTTAATTTTTTGATGTTTTAAAAGAGATTTTTGGAGCTCAATTTGCTAGAAAAGCTTAAAAAACGCTAAAATAGGGTCAAGTGGCTAAGGTTAGGGTAGGTTAGGGTAGGTTTAGATGAGTTTAAAACCCATTTGCTACATCAGGTTTAGAATTGGTTTAAAAACTATGATCGCACCAGATTTAAACCTTCCAAACCTCTTCAAACCCGTCCAAACCTGGTCAAACTTCTGAAATCTGTATGTGAATGATCTGTTAAAA
>JAHBMJ010000596.1:20000-35065 GCA_018398765.1 Chromera velia | reverse complement strand
CTACCTTCCACCACAGCGGCACGCAACTTGAACCTCCCCAAAAAAATTGAAAACCCAGTTTTTTTGACTTAAAAATGTGTTTTAATAGTGGAAAAGAACGGTCATTTTTGCTTAACTGGCACGTAAAGACCTCCCCCCCCCCCTCTAGAGCCCGTTTGTGTGCTATTGACACTCAAATAAATTTTTATATGGCCCCTATATATAAGGTAAAACAGCAATAGTGCTCTAAAAGACCAAAAAATCACTTATCATGTAGCTTATCATTCATTTAATTACCCTAAACCCTGATATACAACGTGCAAATGAGTTTAGAATCTAGTTTAGAAGCCGCTTAGGACTCGATAAAAGAATATAAATTTACGAAGTAAAAAGCTTTTAACTTTAAATTCATTACTAGATTCGTCATTCATTATGTTTTGTAAATTTCAGAATTTAAGTTGTGTGTAGAACCCTTGTTGAAACCTTTTAATTATTTTTTTAAAACTAATTTTTAAGAAACTTTTTGAATCTATCTTATGTAATGTGAGTAAAAAAATCTAGAAAAAAATGTGAAAACCATTCAGAACGTAAACAGGGAATGTGTGCACTTCTCCTTTAGACATGAAACTAGACATGAAAAAGTCTGAGAATTATATTGTGAATAGAACCCTTGCACAAACTCACGATCTAGCTCACGATCAAGGTTCGCTAGGGTCATTGGAGAGGACCAAACGAGACAAACGAGCCAATCACTAGGCCAATCATCATGTGAGTTTATATCTGCGCATATTTCTTTCCATGCTTAATTCCATCGATCGATTGATTGAGGCAGTATTACTGGATGGCCCGGCCCGTGGATCACATTATGAACCAGTCAGACTGGCAGTCGGTGTATTCTCCAAATGGAGAGGCTCTCGTTCTTCGCTCGTCGTGCAAGGACTTTCTGCATCCACAGAATGCATGCGGAAATCGTCATGGGAGACGTAGAAACAAAAAGGCATGAAGGCAGACAGTATGACTTCCTCTCTGACAAAGAAATAGGCAGACAAGTGGACAAACAGACATGCGGCAAGAGAAATACGCAAGGGTTTAAAGGCAAACAGGCAAGCAGGCAGACAAACAGAGAAGGTGACTTTTTTCCTGACAGACAAACAAACAGACAGGTAGATGGATAGACAGGTAAGTACAGACGGAGATGCGGCGAGAGAAATAGCTATGATACACGTAGGCAGGTAGGCAGGGAGGCACACAGGTAGGTTTGCGCACGCAGTCAGGCAGGGGGGCAAAATTCCGGGATAGAGATGCAGGCAGAGGGTACGGCGGACATCTCCTTACCATGACGAAAACGTTTTGCGTGATTTCGCATTTCATTCTCTCAGATCTCTCTCCGAAATTTCTTTTCTCTTTCGTTGTCCCGTCTGGTTTCCAAAATTCCCATGTGGCTGCATGTCTTTCAGGGGGTGTTTTCCGATCCTTCCATCAATCACCTCCCTGTTCATCTCTGCTTTGCGATTCATTCTGTCCTGCTCAACATTTTCGCTGGCTGCGCAAAAACGAATGGGTCGGTCGGCTCATTCCCTTTTCTTTTCTGTTCTCTTCTGACCTCGCACAGCATTTTGTTTTTCCTCTTCAGCTTCTCAATAACGGTCTCAGGCTCGTTCCTCTTCTCAAGGAGCTGCAAAACAATCAAGAGAAGGGTAGGGGGACAGCAATCAATGCAGGTACCGACACAGAGCGATGGATCAAAGGGAGGCGAAAGGAAGATTTATTCCTTTCCTTCCACCTTTCCTCTTTCCTACAGCTTTTCCCTCTGTCTAGCTGAAGCCCATTTACTCCCACCGCGGATATTTTCGTCATTCGGTCTTTCCTCTATTCCTTGAGCCAACCTCTTTTACTCTTCCCTCTTTCATTCCCACATAACATGTACGACTCCATCATGTCTCCCAACCCGGCATGCAGTGTTGTGGTGTCTCGATTCTCTCTCCTGACGACAAACAAACGACTGACCAAGTACAGAAAACCGTGCCTCTCCAGGAAAGTCTGCTTCGTCAAAGAAGAGAGACAGAGGGAGAGAGAGAGAGAGAACCAAACAACACAACCCAAAGGGGGGTAACCATGAGGCAAAATGCACAGTGGAGCGCTGACATACATGCGTGTGGTTCGACAGAAAAAAGCCACGGAAAAGGAAGTCCAAGTCAATAATGGACGTGTGACTCAACTCTATTGGCGGACTGGACAATCGTCTTCCTAACGCAGCAAGTAATCGACTTTCTAGTCTACTGACTCAGCGCGTCACTGATTGGGCATTGTGCAATCAAGCAAGCAAATCTGGTTTCGCCTTTCTGGGCGGACATTGTGCAATCAAACAAGCAAAGAAAGCGGGCTTTGTCTTTCTATTGACAGAGTGGATTCATTTGCCGATACTTGCTTAGCTAAACACCGAGTCACTCACCGGCATTTGTTGAAGAAATTTGTCGGTGACCTCCATTCCCTTCTCCCCGCCCGCCCAGGCCGCATCGATGCCCCCCTCCTCCAGCTCTTCTCGGGTGGACGGGACGTATGGCTGTGAGTAGAAGGGGGGGAGGGGTGGTTGTGCGGTGAGTCAGTAAGGCTATCACATTATGAAAATGCAACGAAAGCAATTCGGATTTCGTCACGGCGACTCTGCTCAAAGAAACTGATGGGTCCGTGCATGAGAAGGGAGGGAATTGCGTACCGGATTGAAAATCATCACATCGAAACGGACGCCTGTTCCTTGTGCCTCTGCTGGCGACGGTGCGCTACCATCTGCCACCTCCCTCGGACAAGTTCTGAAGGCGCTGAAAAGATTCGTCACAACGCAGTCAACCCAAGCGCCCAGATTGTTGCTCTTTGCAGTCCTTTGAGTTGCCTCTGCAGCCAGCGGATTCAGATCTGCTGCCACACAGAAAAGAGGAAAGGCCGCTGTGCTGTCTGGGCATTCTTGGATCGTTGCGCCACCTGTCCCTTCAGACGGAGACGGCAAGGCGGCCGGAGACGGAGACGGACATTGCGACTGATTTCGACCTCGAGACAAAAGTGCAAGACTGCAAGTCACTGCACCACTGCCACTTCTGCATACATGCATGCAGAAGAAGTCCAATCCCCTTCATGCACGAGAACATCGGTGAAAGGTGCCAACCAGTTCATCAGGAAATCCCCCGGCCCCCCCCCACTCACCCCATTTCGAGGCAAAGACATCTCTCGCGCCTCGATTTGATGTTTCCAAATTCAGCTTCGAGCGCGTCCACTAACAAATAGGTGTCGTCTGATGGTTCGTAGAAGAATGCGTAGTCAGACGACGAGAAGTGACGCATAGACGGGAAAAGTTTTGACATCTTGCAAGGCAAAAGCTGTGCCTGCGAACACGATCGTTGGCAGAAGAAGACGATTTTTCTGGCTAAATGATCAACAGCTCGGCAAAAAGGGACAGATGATGGACTATCTGCGCCATGGAGGGAGGCACAGCATCTTGGATGGTGCATTCAGAATGCAAACAGGGAGACTGTGCAACTGTGGAGACATGCACTCATTCTGACTCTCTGAGATTCGGCTGAGACGGCGCGACGGAATGATCACCCCTAGCTGCACTGCATGCAATGCACTGCATGACAACCCCACGCGAACCGCGCCGACAAAAAAGTAGCGCGCGATGTCAGGGGTGAGTGATTTTCAAACAACACCGAAGTGACTCTGGAAACTGGGTGTCTCTGTTTCTTTCTTTGAACGATTCCTTGCAGTGTGAGGGGCAGTGACGACTGTTCGAGACTCTGCAGTAAGCAACACTTGACTGCAGTGACCTCTGAATCGACCCTGCACTTCCAGAAAGGGACTGCATATATATTTTCCTCCAAGACACTCACTGTTTGCTGATCAAGAGCAGACAAGTTCATTTTTCACAGACTGAGGGCGTCCCGCCCGCTTTCCTACTGCCAGTGCCAGGTTCGCTGCACCAGTAAGCGAATCGCAAGCGAAAGAGATGACAGGGTGGTCGAACTTCTTCGGACTTGCAGCCCTGCTGCTGGTGTTCCATGGTGGTCGTCTTGGCGTCTCTGGATTTTTGGTTCCTTCCCGTCAGTCTCCACTCCAACAACGGATTGGCAGCAACGGAAGGGCGAGACCCACCATTCCAGGCTCTCCCTTTGATCAGTTGATCAGTACTGACTCAGATGATCTATGTCAGACTGCCCTCTGTGCGAAGTTGGTACGGAAGTACAAGTTGAAGACGAACCGCGCAGCTGCGAAGCGGTTTAAGATCACGGGTGCAGGGCGCATTTTGAGAAAGCACAGCCATTTCCGACATTTGCTGAGAAAGAAGACCCCCCGTACGAAACAGAAGCTCGCCAAGACTGTCACCATTGACTTGTCTACCGGGCGAAACAATCCCCATTTCCACTTCAAGCAGCTTCTCCCCTACGAGAGGTTCAAAGTGAAAAAGAACATGCCAATGCGAAGGAGACGGTGGCATTGGAGCGGGGTGAAGCACAGGCTCCCGCAAGACGAAGCCTTATTAGCAAAGTTGGAGGCAAAAAAGAGGCCGACTCCGTGGGAGGCGATTCTATCAGAATCGGATAGAGAGAGTATCACAGTGGGTTACATAGATGAGGCAAGGACCTCGTTCGTAGACGACCTAACACGATGGGGAGCGATTCTGCAGGGCATGGAAGGACCAGAGGAGGAAGAGGCGGGGGAACCAGACCCTGAGCCCCTGGAACCAGTCCTAGCAGCATAGCGAGTGAGTGAGGAAAGGGGGCGGGCGGGCGCCTGCCTTTTTTTGGACTGGCAGAAAGGCGTTTGACCGTCTCCTGATGACACTCGATCATTCATTTTTCTTCATACATTGGTAAGTCTCTGCGGAGAGATGCGGAGCCAGAGGAAGAAGACTGTGTGGGGGGCTGAAATTTCTGGTTGGAAGGAAAAGACAGAAAAGCCCTACTTCGGCTGACTCTTCAAGCGTATAAGGAGTGCTCCTCTTAGCATGTGAACCCATCGACAGTCGAACGCGGCATCGTTCTTTCTTGCTGCCGTGTAGCTGCCATCAAATCCAAGTATCCATGTTCGTTTTCATTCTGTGCGATGGATGCAAAAAATCCGATCAGCACGACTCAGTACCCGGGGGCAATTGTATGACCTTCCTTCCTTCCTCCCCTCCTGCCTTCCTTCCTTCCGTCCTTCCTACATTCCTGGCTCTTCCCCCTTCTTTCTTTTCCTGCTCCTTTCCTTCTTTTCTTCCTTCCTTGCTTGCTTGCTTCCTTGCTTCCTTCCTTCCCTCCTTCCTCCATTCCTTCCTTTCTTTCTTCCTTCCCTCCCTTCTTTTCTTCCTTCCTTGCTACATTCCTGTCTCCTCCACTTCCTTCTCCCCCTCTTCTTTCCTTCCTTCCTTGCTCTCTTCCTTTCCTTCCTTCATTCCCCCCTTCCTTAATTCTTCCCTTTCATCCTTCCTTCCTAAATTCCTGTCTACTCCCACTTCCTTCTCCCCTTGCCTCTTTCCTTCTCTCTTGTCTTGGGTTCTTTCTTTTTTGTCTGTTGTGCACAAAAGGAGAAGGAGGGAAAAGGAAAAGACATATATATGGCCTGTCCGTCTCTCTGTCCTTTTTTTCTTTCTCTCTCTCTTTCTTTCTTTCTTTCTTTCTTTCTTTCTGTCTGTGTTTCTTTTCTTTCTTTTTTTCTTTTTTCTTTTTTCTTTCTTTCTTTTCTTTCTTTCTTTCTTTCTTTCTTTCTTTCATTCTTTTCTTTCTTTCTTTCTTTCTGTCTGTCTGTCTGTCTGTCTGTGTTTCTTTTCTTTCTTTTTTTCTTTTTTCTTTCTTTCTTTTCTTTCTTTCGTTCTTTTCTTTCTTTCTTTCTTTCTTTCTTTCTTTCGTTCTTTCGTTCTTTCGTTCTTTCGTTCTTTCTTTCTTTCTTTCTTTCTTTCCACGTTCGTTCGTTCCATCCCTCCTCCCGCCGTTCCGTCTGACTTTCGGGCTCTCTTTCTGTTCTGATTTCTGCCGCTCTTTCTTTTGATGTGTATGGCTGTGTGTCAGTCTGTCTCACTCTGAAGAAAGATCGAACAATGAGCCTTTGAAAAAACTCTGTGGACTACTCGGTTTGTCTGTTTCTTTGCACTTACGTCTTCTTTTCTTATTGTTTTTTCTTTCGTATCTCTGGTTTTTCATGTTTAACTTTGGACTATGGTAACTAAAATATAGATTTTTTTTTTTGTTTTAGTTGTTCTTGGTTGATAGGATAAGATAGGAATAGATAGGAAGAATTCTTAGAGGCTATGTTGCGAGAATCTTAGCGGTCCACTATAATTGAGAAGTTCTGTATTATCACCATATCGGTTTTATGTCTGGAAGGAATAAAATCAAAACTAGAATCAAAATTTATTGGAATTTAGATTAGGTTAAATTAGGTGTGAACAGTTGATTAATTTTGATTTGATTGATTGATATGTTCCGCCTTAGGGCCTTCCCGCTATGTCTATCTGTCGCCAGAGCAGTTTTTTTTACTATTTAATTAGGTAGACTAAGATAGATTGATTGATTGATTGATTCGACTGAGCTGAGCAAAGCTAAGTCTTGGTCCTTACTGCGGCGGCCGCGGCGCAGTCTACGAGACGGCGTGTGCATGCCCCTCCTCACCCGGGTTGTCGCCCACACAGTCATGCAAAGCGTGAGATGTAGGCGAGCGTCTTTGGGGTTTTGTTCGGCAAGACCCGCCTCGGTGCGTTTAATTGCTTTCAAAATGAGGAGGGTGAAAGTTTTGATACCGTCCAAAGATCGACCTCTGCAACTTCTTGCATGTCTTCTTTCGTTTTGCCGAAGTGTGAAAGGAGACGCAGACAAGAACCTCCGCGTCTCCGTCTCCGTGCTCTGGAAGGCGTCTGACTCGAATTTTCAAGAGGCATACAACCGACTGCCGAACCTCTTGTCCTCTGTTCTCTCTGCACTCCCGTGGATTGACCTTTTGTGGGTAAATGAGGACGGGGAAGGGGAAGGCGCTCCGAGCACCTTCGGAGACGGCCTGCAGAAAATTCTGGAGGAGACGGCAAAAGCTCAAAGTGGAGGGGAGTCACTTGCAGATGACGGGGAAGAGGAAGACTTTGTACTCTTTGCAGTGGACGACTGTCTCTTCTATTCGGATTTGAGACTGGAACAATCCTGTCAGATTTTGTCAGAGAGGCCTGAGGTCTTCTCCGTTCAGTTCCGTCTGAATCCCAGAGTCACCTACTCACACCCCCGCTCCAGGTTCGGTTATCGACCTATGCTGTATCCTCTTCAGATGGACAAGCCATCTTCCTCCAAGGAAACCACCCCATTCCTCTTGTATGACCGTTCGAAGACGTCCTTTGCTGACTGGAGCATGGCCTTCGACCTCAGCTGCAGTCTCTACAGACGAAACGAGACGGCGTATCTGATACAGACGCTACGGAAGACCAAGGGAGAGTCTGCAGTTGGACATCCAAACTCTCTGGAAGCCTCTGCAAACGTTTGGATCTTCAATGAGACCCCAAAGGGAAGAGGAGAGGGGGCAGATTCAGATTCGCCGTGGGAAAAGACAATCAACGCTTGCCCTTCGTCCCCCGTTTGTTCAGTTCTCACTGTCAGTCAGTCCACTTCTCCTCTCCCTCTGCCTTTCCATCTCTTCATCTCACCCCCGTCAGCCGTTTCTTTCTCTTTTTGGCTACAGCCCACTCAAAGCAGCGACACATAGACAGACGCAGCCATTGAGAGAAGACAAACCGCCTCATGGCTCCCTGTAGGCTTTTCCCGTCAGACAGAGAAGCATTGGCAGAGCCAGAACAGTCATCCCCGTACTTCATGTGTAGCTACTCGCTCTAGTGATGGCAATCACACGAACCCAAAGAACAACCCATGAAGCAATCACACGAACCCAAAGAACAACCAATGAACGAACACGCATTTTTTGGTGTCTTCTCCCTTCCTTCTTCCCTTCCCTTCCCTCACTCACTCACAGATCAACAGGGTCCAGGAGGTATACAAAAATCCGGTCTTTGAAGGCACGCAACTGGCCCCGGAGAGCCAAGACAACAGTCCATCCGCCCTGCTTGATCTCTTCAACTTCCTCTTCCCCCCTTCCCCCGACACCTTCCCAGACGACCCCCTAGAGGTCCTCAAGGAGAGAGGGGTCATGGACTTGAAGGCCTACTGGCCCCAGAACGCGTATTTTGACTCCGTCCACATTGCACCAGTGCCACCGTCCGGTACCAGTCACTCTCTCACACCCGCTCTGCCTCTCTTGCGAGGGGTTGACCCCCCTTCTCCCCTCGTGAGCTTCGTTCTTCCTGCGCGAAACGAGGAGAACTTGTTGGAGGGGGCACTGGAAAGTCTACCTGCTCAAGAAGGCGTAGGGCCAGGGACCTTTGAGGTGATTGTGATCGATGACGCGTCAAGCGACCGGACGGGAGAAGTAGCTTTCAAGTTCGCAAGCACAGACCCTAGATTCCGCGTTGTGCGCAGAGAGTTCTCCACAGGTTGGTTGGGTGTGTTTGGTGCGTGGTTCGCTTGTTCGTCTGTCGGTTTCATTGCTTGCTTGCTTATGTGGCAGTACGCAAGCTTGGGGCCTGTGTATATTGTAGAGCCATAAGTTTTTTGTCTTCTTTGTTGTTCTTTTTTGTCTTGACGCGATCACATACTGTATATTTGTTCCAGTTGACTAGAATGTTCGGCCCACCTATTTTTGCAACGGATGGACTGATTGATCTCTGAATGCAGCTTTTGTTTGCTTCTTGTATTTGTGTGTCTCTCTAGCTGTTCACAATCTCCAAAGCGACATCATCTTGTGTCTTGCTCTGGGGTGCACTCGGTTCCGTTTCTACACGTTGTGTCTTTTTAGTGCTTCTGGAAGTGTATGAGAGATGACTGAGTGATTGACTGGGTCTGTTTGTTTGCAGGCATCGCAGCTGCCCTGAACGAAGGTCTGAGGGCGTCCAGGGGCTCTCTTATCGGGCGACTTGATGCAGACGACAGGGCGGAACCCTGCAGGCTTGTTTCGCAGGTGGGAAGGTGGAAAGGCAGGCAGACAGACTGACAGACAGGCAAACAATGTCTCTTTGCTTCGGTCTGCCTTCTTTCTTTCTTTCTTTCTTTCCTTCTTTCTTTCTTTCCTTCTCCTCGCGTCTTAGTATCGGAGGAACGACACTAAGCAAAAGCACAAGCGCAGTTTATCCTTGACTTACTCGGAGGCGGAGGTAGTCTGCGTGTGCGTGTCGGCCGGTGGGCGAGCTGCCCGAGCGTTGCCCTTTTGCATTTGAAGGAGAAGTCGAGACAACAACAAAAGCAAGAGAGATTTTGTGCGCTCGTTTGACCACTGGTGAATTAGCAGCAGCGCCTGCACTCTGCCGGCTTTTCATTTGGTCTCTTTGTCTTTCTTTGTTTGTGCAGCTGCGTTTTCTTGCAGCCCATCCTCGGGTTGCAGTTTTGGGTTCGTCTTTTCGGACTTTCTCTATTGAACAGGAGGCGCAAAGGGAGGATGGGGGGGGGGCAGAATCGAACGTTGACAAAGAGAAGCAGAAGGAGGCAGAGAAAGGAAAAGAGAGTGGGAGAGGAGTGGAGCCTGGAAGTCTGGAGGGAAGATTGGGGGCTCAGGGCGAGGAGAGGATCTTTGGAGTTCCTTGCCATCCTTTTGTCGTGCGGTCAGTCTCTCTCTCTCTCTCTCTCTCTCTCTCTCTATCTATCTATCTATCTCTTTCTATCCCTTTGTGTGTGTGGGCGCGTGTGTGTGTGTGTTGGAGAGGGGGGGGGGGAGAGAGAGCGACTGTGTATGTGTGCATGTATGTGTCTGTGTGTGTATGTAACAGAGTGAGAGATTCTGCCTTTCGTATCCTTGCAGCTGGAGAGCTCTTTTGTGCTGCCCCCTTGCGCACCCGTGCGTGCTGGTGCGGAAGGAGGCGCTGTTTCCTGAGAGAGGAGAGAGAGAAGGGGAAGAGGAGGGGGGTACTGAGAGAGGTGTAAAGAAAGAGTGGGAGGACAGTGAAGGATATCCTGAAGATGTGCCTGCAGAGGATCACGCGCTGTGGCTCCGCATCCTGGCACAAAAGACAAAAACGACCGACAGGAGGGAAGGGGGGGAGGGATCAGCATCAGACGAGTCGTTTGAATTCAAATGGGAAGCTGCGAACATGGGGGATACGTTGACGCGGTTGGGCAGACGCCCAGATTCATTAAGCCTAAAGAAGGCAAAGGAATTAAGGAGGAGCAGTCAGGAGCAAGTTGCTTTGTTCATGGAAAAGGCGATGGGGTTGGGTCCTGTGGATCCGGAGCTGGTAGCACTCCTGTGGGATACTGGGAAGGCAGGGGGGCAGAGAGAGAAGGGGGCGGCGGCAGGAGGGGGGCGTGGGCGTCCGATCAGAGAGGCCATTCAGTTGTTGGAGGTCAGTGAGAGGGTTTGTGGAAAAGGGGGTCGGTCCGCTTTTTTTTCTCCTTTGTTTCTGTGACAAAGTGAAGTTTCTCTCTCTCTCTCTCTCTCTCTCTCTCTCTCTCCCCCTCTCTCTCTCTTTTCTTAACCCGTTGATTCCTTGCAGAAGATGCTGAAGTTCTTCGAGAACATGCTCAGTCCAGAGAGGCCTGGAAGAGGAGAGAAGGAAAAGCACAGAAACGGGAATGCTGAAGAGCATTTGAGAGGGCACTCTGACACCTGTCTGGCTGCTTCTCTGGATCGCTGTGGTCTCTCACCGTGGTCGTTCTCGAGTTTTGCTTCTGAGGGGGACGAGGAGGAGCGGCGTGCGGGGGCGTTGAGATTCATCAAAAAGGATATCGATCGAATTCGGTCCGTCGTCTCTCTCTCGGCCTGCATGGCTGTACGTCTCTTTTCCTCCCGGGAAAAATGCACGTTGTACGGTTCGCAGTTTTCTGTGTCCACCGACCTTGCAGGCAGGCAGGAAGGTCGAGATGGGGTATGGCTTCTATTCGAATGTTGATTGGAAAAGCTAGGCCGAGCATAGATGGATAAAGAATCTTCGGCAGAGGATTTTTTCCCCTTTTGTATAGAACGGAGAATCGTGCATTTGTGAGAAGCACACAGGGGGTTCTTCGTGCCTCGACTTCACTCAAGGGAGACGGCACACACATCAGTCAGTCCATCAAACTTCTTTTGACATTCCAACCAACAATGGCATTCTCTGAGAGATTCCTGACTATCTTGCAGAGGGACCCTCTCTCTTGAGGACATCGCCAAGGGGAACCTGACGTCTGGCCGGGACTTTGCACAGTCAGTCAATCCGTTTGGTTGGTTTGCGTGCGTCAAAAGTTTCCTTTCTTCTGAGCAATAGGAGAGGTGTCAAATTCAGGGATGTACATTTATCTCTTCATTCATCTATCAATGGTCATTCACCCACACGCAGACACACACGCGCGCGCGCGCATACCATCAAGCGCAGAGAATGACATTAAAGGAATGAATGCAACTGCCCATGGTAGTGCGCTATAGGTAGGCCAGAGATCGTGCTATTGACATTTTTGTGGGACTTGTCTTTGAAGTTGGAACATGGACGTGTTCGTTTTCTGCCTCGCAGGTGGTTGAGTTCATCAAGTGACGCAAAAGAGCGGCTGAAGCAGTTATTGTCGGGACACAATTAGCTGAGCAAGGGCCACGGCTTCAAACAGATTCTAGGACGGATGAAGCGCCGGCTTCCGCCGTGTTCTTCAATTATTACTAATAGACAGGGCCTGGGTGCTGAGAACAGTGTGATGTTCAACGACTTGAACAGTGTGGAAAACGTAGGCTTTGAAGGCTAAGTGGTTTGTGCTGCAATCTAGGCTGCAATTTTGTGCATTTTGATTATTCGTTCTCAGGCTTTCGATCAGTCATCGTTAGGATCACCGAGGATCACCCAGTGCTTACCACTGTTTAGGCCTAGATCGAATTAGGCCCTTAGGCTGCAAATAATTAGAAACAAAATCACTATAGTGTTTCTCATACTAGTTCTAATCGGGGGACCAGAGGAGTACAAGGGGAGGGCTGGGAGGAAGGAGGAGTAGGCAGTGCACTGGTTATGACTGAGGGGTAGGAAGTACTTAGCAAATGCCGAAGAAGGCATTCGGATGGAGGAGCGTCAAGTATGAGGTCGTATGAGAGAGAGAGCTAGTAGCGAGAGCAGTAACCAGGATAGAAGGAAGAGATGAAAGACGTATAGGCCAGACGCTAGGAACAAACTTTAAGTCAATGCCCCCCACAGTTCTAATCATATTGACCTCTGAGTTATAGATTGCCAGCTATATGAATTGTCGTCATGCATCTTATTTGATCGTTAGCCTTTTCACTGTTTTTTTCTAGGTTTTTATCAATAGATTCAATACTAGCTCTTTAAAAATTTTACCATGGACATTCACGGTATGATTCACTTAGCTATAGATATTGACTTATCTGAATCTCGGTATTCTCAGCTATTCTCAGCTTGAGTACTACAGCAGTTTATTTCAAAGATTTCACGTACTGGTTCATACTAGGGTTCACGTACTGATATGCGCCGCGTGACTATGTTTTTTAACATATATTACTATAAATGAACTAGCTAATGAATCAATAAGTTATTGAATATTTATAATATAATAGTAATTAAATGAACCAACAACTACAGACATAAGTATAATAAGTAAGTGATAAGTGATTCAGTGGTGCCCTAGAGCATTGTCGCCGTTTTGTCTTATATGTATACAATGTATTATACATCTATGGGTCAGAGTGATATCGTGATACCTTGATATCGCTAATATCGTACAAATATCGCCCCGATATTTGTATCGATATGCGATATTGCTAAATATCGCCATATATCGCCGCTTTGCATGCTGTGGTCTACGGGCTGCTCAGAAGGGACTGCTCTAAAAATCGATCCAATGACACAGGACGAAAGGACACTTTGTAAAAATCATGTAAAACCTATAGTGCAGAATAGGCAATACAAATATTAGTACAAACGGCAAAAGTACTAGCAAAAGCAATTAAGTAAATAACTAGTAAATGATCTAATAAATGATAAGTGATTCAGTGGTGTGCTAGAATACTGTTAGCTTTTTATCTGTAAGAGGTCGCCCCCGCAAACGGCATGGGGGCATGCCTCTTCGTCGAGGCTTATACCATACCCCGTGGCCCGCCTGGTTTCCCAGGCCACGAACAATTAACTCACAACCATTGAATTGAATTTGAATTGAGGCGGTTAAAGCCGGTGAGTCACCACTTAGGCTCTGGCCAACCACGGGGCATGACATGCAATGTTAGTTTGTTAACCTTTCTGAACTTTGCATGCTTTAAGCCATCGGTTGGTAAGAGACATTGCATGACATAGGTTAGCGCGATCCCAAACTTCGACTTGGCTCCAAAGAGTGGTTTACTACCTTGAAAGCACTTCACTTCACTTCAATTCAATTCAGAATTCAAGTGCATGCTTATGGCTGAAAGGCGGGGAACTTGGCGGGGAATGAAAAGAGCAATCCTTTGAATTTGAGTTTTTTTAAATGCACTATCAAAACGCATTGATTTCATGCTTGAAAGTTTAACAGTCAAGAAAGTCACACACCCAGCCCTCTGCCCCAGAATCGGTGTCAATTCATTTCCACATGGAATCCTTAATTGCCAAGCCAAAGACCAAGAACAATCAAGCAAGGCACCTGCACATGCAGCCCATTGCCTCAGAGCTCTCTTTATTCCCTCCTACTGCTTGTTTGTCAAGTCAAAGAACGAATCAAATCAAACAAGCACAGCCCCAGCCCCCAGCCCCCAGCCCTAGAAACCCTCTTCATTCCCTTCTACTGCTTCCTTGTCAAATCAAAGACTGAATGAAGTCAATTGAGGCACACCTCCATCGTCCCTCTTAATTGGTTTGTCTTTTCGTTTGACATCCCTTCTTTTGTTTCAGTCAAGCCCTCTTACATGAAGCCCTAATCTCCCCAAGCCTCCCTCCGTCTTCAGCCAAGTCCATGCATCAGGCTCCCTCCTCGCTCTCTTCGGCCTCATCAAAACCCAAAATGTCCCTCAACAAAGGGGCCTCCCCAGTCTTCAGAGCATCGAACAGCTGCATACGCAAACCAAGACAAGCAAGAAGATTGTGCACAAAAGGACTGAAAGCTACATAAAGTGTGAGGACGAAAGGATCTTTTGAATGCGCTCGCTTCAAACTATCGATTGATTGATTGACACTGCAGCCAAGCAACTCTGTCCGTGCACGAGGTTTTGAGCAAACAATGTGTACAAACAGAAGCAGAACACTCAGCTAACACCACTCAGCGCAAAGAGCGCAGAAAAGCCAAATTTCAAGTCAGATCTAGGGACTTGCTGTCCTAAATTTTGAGAACAGTACACAGCCCAGTCTGTTCTGGGACTCCCATGCACCTCCGTACCTTTGTGATTCCCTTCTCACTCGGGCCGTTCCCCCCAACGTCAAGGTACTGCAGTTCCCTCAGAGCTCCATTTCGGAGGACCTCAGCCAGAGCGAGGACCAGATCATCCCCGCCGTCGTTGTCGTAGAGGTTCAAGTGACGAAGCTTCGGCACCTGTCCTTTCCCAAGGGCTTCGCACAACTGCATGCAGAGAGGTGGGAGCGGGCGAGGGAATGACTGAGGGCGTGCATGTTAAGTGAAGCATAGACAACAGAAGAACACCACTTGAACAAATGTACAGTTCTCTGCCCGAAAAGGTTTTGCAAAGTTTGCTTGCAACGTTCAAAAAGCAAGAAACCCGCGTTCAGCACAAAGAGGCCGTTGTTGCTCAAAAAGAGAGCTAGGGATGAAAGAGTCAGTCCCAAATGCCCCATGCAGATGGGAAGCACACCCATGCAGGAAAAATGCAGGGAGAAGAGAAGACATGTGCATAGATACCATTTGAGTTCAACATCAACATACCTTTTGTGCGTTTGCCTTTCCGAGTTTGCACCCCCCGAGATCTAAGAGCTCGAGACCCTTCAGCGCCCCCCCCTGAAGGGCAGACGACAGAGCCTGAGTGGACCGAGAGCCCAGGGGAACGCTCATGAGGACCAGATTCTTGAGTCCCGGGGCCTTTCCTTTCGAGAGCGCGTTGCAGATCTGCAGGGAGGAAACAAAGGAGAATGCAAATTCTTGGAGGGTTCTCCATCG
>JAHBMJ010000596.1:7500-15000 GCA_018398765.1 Chromera velia | reverse complement strand
TTTGTGATCTGCACTCTGATGGGTGCTTTCAATTCTCTCCAAGCCAAAACGACGGACTCGAGATCATTGGCTGCTTTCAGCTTGTCGAGTCCTTTCTGAACAGCAGGTTCGGCCTTCTCTGCCATTCTGTTCAGCTGTATGAGAGTGGTGGAAAATTTGATGAGAAAGATGACAAATGTGGAAATGAGGTTAAGGAATTGAATGGAGGTCCAGGAGGTGAGTGCCTTGGAGACGAGAAGGAAGGAGAAGAAGAGAGAGGGAAGGTCCTCAATCGCAATGACTGCAATGGAGATGAGGGCGTTTTGCAGGACCGACTCCCTCTCCGCCTGTTCCTCCTGCTGCTCTAGCAGTGCACGTGCAGCGAGGGACCTGAGGTGGGAATCCTCTTTGAACTTCCTCTGGTTCAGGTAGGCCTCGTGCTTTTGGAAGAACTCGGCTTTCCTCCTCTGGGCCTGGATTCGTGCGGAGAGGGCGAGGGGGGGGGGGGAGGGAATGGTTGGGCAGGGAAAAAATCAGCAAGGACGGAGATGAGCAAACTCATATGAATTGGGAAAGGCACTGATGTACAGAGACTGATTCGCGCAGCCAGGTTTCGATAAAATTATAGAATGGATAGATGAAATACATAGATCCAGTTTTTCTTCGTTGGTCACATGGCACCAAAGAGACTTTGACAAGATGCACAGCAGCATTGGGTCCAGATAGTCGACAGACAGTTGCAAGGTAGCAGAGAGAGTTTGTACACCAGAGGGAACCATATGCATGCTCATGCGGCCTCACCGAGAATAAATTTGACGGTCCTGTACGATAGCACACCGACACAAGAGACCACAGAAAGGACCATGACAGCCAACCCGAGCTCGTCAACTCTCCTGCCGAAAATGAGAACCGAAGCTGCGAGTTGTGCATTCTGTCGGATGTCCAAAAAGGAGAGCACATCTTGAAACCCGTCGATCAAGTCCATCACCGTCTCCTTGCCATATTCCATCACAAAGTCCCCAACCTCTCCTGTCAAGAGACTGTCCACCTCGCGCTGCAAATCATTCTCTTGACGTGGTGATCTTTGACCCTCTCCCTGAGTTTCTGGGAGCAACCTCTCGCTGTCAGCCCCTCTTTCAAGGTCCTCCTCCGCATGCACTGACGTGCGCAATGCACCCCAGGAAAGTTGACCCTCCATGGAGAGCACCGGTTACAAAGCTGATGGAGGACAGACGTGAGTGATTTCCCCTTTCTGACCCTCCCACAAAGAAGAGGAGATAAGAACCCGATTGAGTTCTGTGTAAGGCGGGGAGGCTTCCCTTAGATGGTATGGACTAGAAAGCTC
Organism: Chromera velia; assembly: GCA_018398765.1. Taxonomy (NCBI): domain Eukaryota; family Chromeraceae; genus Chromera; species Chromera velia. The sequence continues at coordinate 13,676 of JAHBMJ010000596.1, read as the reverse complement.
TACGGTTGCATGCTCCTTCTCCCGAATTCTGAAAGGGAGACGGAACAGCATGTACGAGTCCCAGGACGACCAAACGAACTGCCAACTGCGTGCAGATCCCAGAAAGTCTGCGAGTACGTGTTTCTCCAGGGATGTCACTGCTTTGAGAACTTCGTGTGTGCCGTTCGATCTCTTGTATTTTGTACACAAATGAAGGCAACTTTGCAGACAAAAAAAAAATCACCGATACAAAATCAAATTTTTATTCATTTTTGGGTGAAAAAAATGGGTTATGCACGGGCAATACAGAGCGGAGTTGGTTTCGGACAAGGACCCGCGGCGGCGCAAAGTGCATGATGATCGGTGCAAAGCAGGTTAGTTCGGGGGCGACCTCTAAAAGACAAAACGACGACAGGCAATCAATCAGTGTTCTAAAACACCACTAAATCGCTTATCACTTAACTAACTCTACAAGTGAAATGAAAGATTGGGATCATAAACGTATGAACATAAACAAAAATAATCTATCAATCAATCAACATTGTTAAACAAAAAGACTATGTATAAGTATGCATCGAATAACATGGAAAGAAAGAAAAAAAACGTAATAAGCGGTCGATCTGTTTTCCATCTCTGTTCATTTTCTTTCTAGTAAAACTTTGTTGTTTCTTTCTTTTTATTTTTTTTTCCATTGTAGTGTAATGTCTTTTTATAATGATTTCAAATTTCAAAATTAAAACAAATTAAAGTAAAACTGCAAATTAGAAAAAAAAAGTAAAATTTTCACATATGCATAAAACAAACAAATGTACAAACATATAAAAAGTGATGAAAATCTTCATTAAAATATATCTGATTTTATCAAAGAGCCAGAAAAAGAGCGTATTCATCAATATAATCGATGACATCAATAATTTTCTACACAACAATGATTCGTTTCTTCTTTTCTTTCTTTGATTGATGCTTCGTTTTTATCCTTTTCTCCCTCCTCTTTCCCCTCCCTGAGGCTCTCTTTGTCCTTTTCTTTCTTTCTTTCTTTCCTTCTTTCTTTCTTTTTCTTTCTTTCTTTCTTTTTCTTTCTTTCTTTTTCTTTCTTTCTTTCTTTCTTTCTTTCTTTGTTTCTTTTTTTCTTTCTTTCTTTGTTTCTTTCTTTCTTTCTTTCTTTTCTTCTTTTTTTTTCTTTCTTTGTTTCTTTCTTTGTTTCTTTCTTTCTTTGTTTGTTTCCTTCCTTCCTTTTGTCTTTCGTTCTTCCTTTTTTCCTTTCTTCTGTCTATCTGTCTGTCTGTCTGTGTCTCTCGTCTTCCTTCCTTCTTCACTCTGTTCTCTCTCTTTTTCTGTCGGCCTGTCTACCTTTCCTTCCCTGCCTCCTTCCTTTTGTCTGTCGGTCTGTCTCTCTGCTCCCGTTTTTTTTCTTCTCCATGTTGCCTTCTTTTCGTTCCTTCTCCCATCCTTCTGTCTTTTTATTCGTCTGCGCAATCGTTTCTTTCGTTCTCCCCACTCGCACTCTTCCTCGCTTCGACGCTGACCCGTTCTCCGCAATTCTGTGTCTGTGGTTGTGACTGTATTTTTTTTTGTTCTTTTTTGAAGTCTGACTGACCGACTGACAGACAAACACATACTCTCTCTGTGTTCCTTCTTTTCCATTCCGTTTCACTTATTTATCGACTGACTGACTGACTGAGTGACTGACTGACTGGCTGGCTGACTGACCGGCAGGCAGGCAGGCAGGCAGATACAGACTGACAGGCAGACAGACACTCGATAGGTCAGACCGGCTGAAAGTCAGATAAAGAATGAGGCAGACCAGCAGACAAGATTAAGGTCAGGCGGGCGAAATAATATTGAATGCACGAAAGAGGTTCAGTCAGGGAGGAAAGGCATCCGCTTTCTCATCAGGTCATTCAGAGCCCCGGGCACACCTCCACTTCCCTGCATCGCTCCTCACATGCAGCAACGCAACACTCATTACATGCAGTTGCAACGTCTGTCTCACAGATCCTAGCTGTCTGAGGAGGCCGCATCGAATCAATCACACCAGTGGGGCACCGTTGTGTGCTGCGAGGGGTCTGCATGAGGATGGCTCGCTCGGCCGTTTTCGGAGCTGCTCAAATTAATTTCTTGCTTGCCTCTGAATGCCATCTGTCAGTCTATCTATCTGCTCTTTCTCTGCCTCCCGTGTGCCCGTCGATGTGTGTATCGATCGAGCCGGTGGCCCTCAATCTCGTCCACTCCCCCGCTTGCCCTTTGCATCAAAGGACTTACTGAGGTTGGTTCCAGCAGACTCTCCGTGCTCCATCAAGCCCCCCCCCCNCCTCCCCGGACGTGGCCAGGAGGGACTCTGAGGGGGCGTCATCCTGGGCCTCCGTCTCCAATCTCTCCAACAGTCCCTTCAAAATATCAGCAACCTCCTTCATGTCAGGGTCTGCCTCTATTGGAGACAGACCGCTGCTACTGCTGCTGCTAGAGAAGGAGTCTGTTGACGGAAGATCGAGGTCCATCCCGCTGTCTGTCAAGAAGCTTCCTGAAGACTAGGATGGAGCTGTGCTAAGAATGTCTGTGTAGGGATTGCGTTGCTGCAGCAATTGCAGCGCTTTGGCAGCTTTGGCAGACTCAAACAACCCCTCACTGCTGTTTTCTCTTGACGACTGCCGCACTGCATCCAGGGCGTCATGAAGGATCTTGACGGCCGTTGCACTGGGGTCTGTTACCTGATTCCCTCTTCCTCTGCTTGCCTCTTCCACCTTTCGGTGTGGCTTGCTGCTGAGAACCTCTGCCACAGACGTTTGACAGAGACCCAAAAGAACCAAACAAAAGGAAACTCTGCTGCAGGTCTTCATGATGCTCAAAAGAGACGGCAACCGACACCGCCGTAATACAACGTTAATCGTGACGTCGATAGAGCGAGCGAATGATCAGACAGGCCACAGTTCAAAACGAGCTAAAAGAAAACCATACGTAACCCACACACGCCATTTTTTTGGAACACACAGCCTCACTGCTCGATCTGCTTTCACTGCCCCAAGAAAACTTCGAGTCGGGCGCGTAATGCCGCGTATCCTAGCTACTTGCGGCGGCGCGCACAAAGTGTCCGATCGCATATTAGGTAATACACACTATAAATGCCGCCCGTGTGTGGTTTCTTAATTGATCGACTTTCAAAAAATTGGTTGATTAAGGTTTTTGTTATGCATGCCGCGTCCCCGTATATGAGGGGCAGATCAAAAAATGCAATAAAATCGAATAATGGATCCTAGTAAAAGTCAATTAAAGTCAATCAAAATTTTAAATATTTGACGATTAATGTTTACTTTTTTAATACTGACATGAGACCTTTCTCCTGTTACATTTTGCAACATACACTTTCTTTTTCTTGGTCCCCCCCTGGTGGCATCTTTCATCCCCAAAGTAGGCAGATGTCGCACTATGTCAGAGGTTTATGTACTGATTTGATTGGCTCGAGCTCATCAGAAGAGAAAGACTTTTTACATTATAAACTCCCCCCACACTCCTTCATAAGCCCTTCACAATGAAAGCACAATGCATTAACATGCAACCAAAGGAGAGAGAGCTCTCCCATCTACACCTTTTGGTCATCCATGAGTATCTGTCTCCAATTGGGGCCCCACATACGGAGAAGAGTCTCTAGCGTATGCAGTTCGGCATCACCCGTTTTGAATTTATTCAGGAAAGATCCCTTTACTGGGGTATCTTTCAGCTCAGGGCGTGTCTTGCTTGTAATATCCTTTCACTCCACAACATCGCAGACAACTGTGGAGTCCTACCCTGTGGTGCCGCCCTCTAGACCCTTACATGCGCTGTATTTGAATGAGCCCACGTGCTGATGCCATGCTCCACCGCCACGTGTATACGCAATCAACTTATATGCATGTACGTGTCGCGCGCGTCGATTAAAGTTGTCGAAGTCGAGTCTGCATGACCTTCGTATTCAAGCAACACGTCACTTGAGCAACGAATAACATCGTCTGAGTCTGACGTCTATTCATCACAGATCAAAAGAGCTCTTAAGAGTCTGAGAGAGAGGAATGCATAGAAACTGTGCATAATAGAATAAATGCAGCTGATTGGAATACCAGATCGTACTAGAATTTAAACTGATGTTATAGTACAGCCAAACCTGCTGTAAACTGTTGCTTGACTGAGTGTTGCTCATGTTCCTTCTCTAAAATTTCCCTAAGGTTCTTGTTCTCACTTTACCTTCTGTGTAGACGCTATAAGGTGGCCGGACAGGGGGGACAAAGCACAACCTAACTGTCTAGTCTACCTCCACTGAAAGGCTTGCCTTCTCACTCTTTACTAGATCAACAACAAAGATCTGCATAGTCTCCTTTCGCATCAACTTCACCCAATTTATCCCACGCTTCTTATCCTTACATAAATAAAGTTTAAAATCATCACATCTACCTAGAATCCCCCAGACACGATGAAACATAATGGTGTATACCTGTTTCTCACCATCACACGGACCTGCTTTCTGTATGCCTGCCCATGGCAAAGTATCCATATGCCAAGAAGTATTGTTTCTACAATGATATACGGCACCCAATCCCCAGCTTTCATTTTTCTATTTACAAACTGCGAATGCCTCTCTTCTAACAGCTGTATAAGAAGACGCTTATCGATCTAATTGCCTTTTGCCTTCTTCTGGATGGCCTCTCATATATTGATCAACAGGGGAGGGAGAGTACACATCGGTCTTCATAAGGCGGCGAAGCCGCCTCCCCCCTGCCCAGCTTCAGGGCGGCCGCGAAAGAAAAAAATTGGCTCCTTGGGGCTCTAAAGCTCGGAAACACCCGGATAAGTCTTCTAGATAAGGGTTCTAACCTTCATTTTATTCTTCGACTTCTTAGACTGACAGCAGAGATCATAACGGAACTGTAAAGAGAAGGTTGATTTGGAGACGTTTCTTCCATCTACATGCATGCTTTGCCATGCGGTGGCATTGCAATGACCCAAAAAAAAAATCTCTGGTTTTCAGTCGCTTTCTGGGACCATCATGTCAGGCTTTCTATTATATCCCAAAAAGTGGCATTTATACTGTGGATTACCTAATATAATATATGCGATGAGCACTGCGCTTTGCTTCATACTCAATGGACCCGGTCAGGGTTGCGTTTATCATAAATTTAAAATGTTTGAAAGTGGGACAAAAAGAATGTTCATGTACAGTCTTAGTGTATAGTTGGTGTTGACGTATGAGAATTGTAGTCACAGTGGGGAAATAATCGCTGGGAGTAACTGTTGTACGTGTTCTGAAAGTCAGTTGTTTATTTGTATAGCTAGCAGGTAGGGGAACGTGTTTAAGTATGTGCCTAATTATTCTTTCTCTGTCACATTGGCCATTAAGGAGGTGACGTCTCGAATGAGTAAGGATCAAAAAGGATAGGGACTCTGAATTCTGATTCTGTTTTCACTGTTTAGCAATCATCCTCAACGCTTTGAATTCTACGTTTATAGTATGGAACCATATACAACTTACTCATCAACAGTATGATGATGCGATGAGAAGAGGAGCGACTTGTCGTATATTGGTTGAAATGCAGTTCTTCAGTTCGTTTGACACAGGAATTGAAGCTTGATTTCCGTAGGTAGGTGTCTGTATTAGATAGCATGCGGTGGTTCTGTGAAGCATCGGTGATACGTAGATGGTTTTAGAATCAAGTGAATTCAGAAAGAGGGAATTTGAGGAGACGACAGGAGAGAGTGAAGTGGCAGAAAATTGCCTGCCAGAGGGTAAGCAAACAGTGAACGAATTTGCCGGCCCAGTGGGGCTACCAGTAAGGGGGTGTGAAGGATCAGAGGAGGGGGGAAATGAGGTAGAAGGTATGAGAGAGTGCCATGATAGAGTGAGTTGGGCTGTGTATATCTATACGTAAGTCTGTTTGTTTCTTTGTATTTGTTTATCCGACTGCATATTGGCACTTTTATTTGTGTTTGTTGTCTGTATATGTCTGTGTATAAATCTGTTTGTTTCTTTATGTTTGTTTGTCCGACTGCATGATGTTGGCTTTTTTATATAACACTGTGTTTGTTGTTTATATATGCTTTGTTTTTATAGTTTATTTTTGTGTACTGTCTTTTTGTGCATATCTTTTTTTTTGTTTGTTAGTGTCAAGTCTAGTGGTGAATTCTTTAGGATATACGGTGGTGGCCCGACCGGGCTGGGATTGTGTATGTGT
>JAHBMJ010000596.1:0-5000 GCA_018398765.1 Chromera velia | reverse complement strand
GTCTGTGTGTATGTATGTGTATGTGTCTATATGTATCTGTGTATGTAATTGTATGTTTGTATGTGTATAGGTGTGTTTCATATTATTTGTTTGTAGGCCCGGGCTACGTTTTGCGTGTAGGAGAGAGATTCCTTTGTAGGAGTATTTTTTATAGAGCCACTGTATGCTATCGAACACATGCGCCTGCCTTGGCAACGGTACTCAAATTTGATTTGCATTGACGTGTTGGACTGTCAGTGGATGTGTATGGGTTGCTAAAAAGCATTGAAATTATGTGGTTTATAACGAAAGGTCTTATCCTCCAACGGACGGTGTTTAAGACAGGTGGGCTAGTTTGTTTTGTTATGATTATTTCCCACCGATTTCTATGTATACAAGGCAGCGATGCATTGTAGTGTTTCGTCGGTTCAGCGTGCCGTTCATACGATTCCGGAGGTGCAAATTAGAAATAAATACACTAAAAGTGAAGTACTCAACAGCCCTCCAACGATTGCATGTAAAAGGGATATCACTGAAACATATTGAAAAAAGGTGGAAGTCTTTTAAGTTGTGTTTCAGGAGAATCATCAAAGGGTCGAAGTCCTCCGTTCTTATCTTTTATCCGTGTGTTCCGCACTGCCTCGTAGTGCATACACTTTTGCAGGAGAAAATACCTAAGACAATCCAGTGTTGTGGAGTTTTCATCATAACAAAGAGTCTATCTTTTTGGTATGCGTTGGTAATTAAGAAAAATAATGTTGACGAGATGTTTTATGTTCGGTTAATCTTTGAAGCGCGTGTTTGTTACGATTGATAAGTAACTCCCACTTTATTTTTCCTTTACAGGAATTGTCTTTACCATTGTGCGGCTCTGTAAATGGAAATTACCATTTAGGAAGATGCATATACTTTGTAAAGACTGTTGAATATTTGTTCTTAAGCATAAGAATATGCGGGACTAGTATTTAGGAGGGAAATTGACTGAATCGTTGTACAATTTTATTATGTTTTCACACAGCGAAGCCCTATCAAATTTTATCAATTAGATAATTAAATTATTAGGCTATTTGTAGATTAGGTTTGTGTTATACGTTCGTCTCAATCAATTAATGTGTAGCATATTGAAGTAATATTGACAGAACAAAATTTTAATAACTCTAAGTATATTATTTATTGCTATGTGATATTAGGGAGATACTTTTTGTTGTCCATCCAATACAGAGTTCGGTAGTATCCCTAGGCCGTTTGATATAAAAATTAAAAACTGGTCAGCACACGGAATGTGAAAAGGCAGGTCTGCTCTATTGATGTCAGAGTAAATTTTTATGCTCCGTCCTTGAAATATTTACAATTTGTTAATTTCTACTATATTGGTTTTATGGAAATTAAATAAATCTCTCATTTTCATTTTTTTGATCAGGATTAGAACTGTTTTATAGCCAGTAGTTGGCCAACGGTTCCTCTTCCTGAGGCTTTAGGGCCAACAGAAAAGAAAAAAAAAAAGAACACACACACAAACAAACACAGGCAGACACAGACAGATACAGATAGACACAGATAGACTCACACAGACACAGACAGACACAGACAGATACAGATAGACACAGACAGACACAGACAAATATATACAGATACAGACAGACATATACGGACATAAACACATACAAACGGATACAAACAGACACAGACAGACACACACTGATACAGAGAGACACAGACATATACAGACAGACACGGACACATACAAACAGACACAGAGAGACACAGACAGACACAGACACAGACAGACACAGACAGACACAGACAGATACAGATAGACACACTGTCAGACAGACACAGACAGACACAGACAGACACAGACAGACACAGACAGACACAGACAGATACAGACAGACACAGATAGACACAGACAGACGCAGACAGACACAGACAGACACAGACAGACACAGACAGACACAGACAGACACAGACAGATATAGACAGACACAGACAGACAGACACAGACAGACAGACACAAACAGACAGACATAGACAGACAGACACAGACAGACACAGACAGACAGACATAGATAGATAGACACAGACAGACACAAACAGACAGACACAGATAGACAGAGACAGATAGACAGATACAGATAGATAGACACGGACAAACAGACACAGACAGAGTCTGACAGACATAGACAGATAGACCTAGCAGACAGACATAGACACAGACACAGATAGACAGACACAGACAGACAGATATACACACTGTCAGACAGACACAGATAGACAGACAGTGTCAGATATAGAAAAACAGACACAGACAGACACAGACAGACAAACACAGACAGAGAGACATAGACAGACTGAGACAGACAGAGACAGATACAGATAGATACAGACAGACACAGACAGACACAGACAGATACAGACAGACACAGATAGACACAGACAGACGCAGACAGACACAGACAGACACAGACAGACACAGACAGACACAGACAGATATAGACAGACACAGACAGACAGACATAGACAGACAGACACAAACAGACAGACATAGACAGACAGACACAGACAGACACAGACAGACACAGACAGACACAGACAGACAGACATAGATAGATAGACACAGACAGACACAAACAGACAGACACAGATAGACAGAGACAGATAGACAGACACAGATAGACAGACACGGACAAACAGACACAGACAGAGTCTGACAGACATAGACAGACAGACCTAGCAGACAGACATAGACACAGACACAGACAGACAGATATACACACTGTCAGACAGACACAGATAGATAGACAGTGTCAGACATAGAAAAACAGACACAGACAGACAGACAGACAGACAGACACAGACAGACAAACACAGACAGAGAGACATAGACAGACTGAGACAGACAGAGACAGATACAGATAGACAGAGATAAATAGAAATAGACAGACCTAGAGACAGACAGATACAGACAGACAGAGACAGAGATAGAGACAGAGACAGAGACAGAGACAGAGACAGACAGATAGACAGACAAACAAACAGACAGACAGACAGATACAGACAGATACAGAGAGACATAGACAGACACAGACAGACACAGACAGACACAGACAGACACAGACAGAAACAGATAGATACAGACAAACACAGACAGACACAGACAGACACAGACAGACACAGACAGACACAGACAGACACAGACAGACAAACAGACAGATACAGATGGATACACGCGGATAAGACAAATATAGACAGGCACAGACAGACACAGTTGAATTTGTTCCGCTTTTGGCTAGAGCATAGGGAGGAGGCGAGTGCAGCGCCAAAGGCGCCTCCCGCCCAGTGAAAAGAAAAAAGGCAGATTCAGGGTTGCTGAGAGTGCATATTTTTTCAAAAAAAGCTATGGTCTCAAACAGATAAATAGTCAGGATCACGATTCTAATCTTCTTTTTACAAGTGGTGCACTAGTGTTCATTATTCAAGTGTGTTCAGTATAAAAGAAAAGTGGAAGAGAATGCGCCCCTGAACGGAAAAAGAGACTACATGTACGCATGCACACTCCATGCTGAGGCTCCATGCACATGCAAAGCAACAGGAGACATGCCGAAGCCTTCCATTCAAAAAGCGGAACAAATTAAAGCTGGAGGGATCGTAGCCCCTAAACTCTAAACCTCAATTTCTTGAAATAACCTTTTTTTCTTTCTGGCTACCAAAACACACGAACACAACCAAGTGGCCACTCAAGTGACCTGATAACCAGTTGACCTGGTATTGTTCTCTCACTACCTGCCTCCGCTCCTTCATTCTCTTTTCTATTCTTTCGTGATAAGCTTTCTCAGTCATCCCCCTGTGCATAACTGACTTGGACACCACTTTTTTGTTTTCTCCACATCATATACCAGGCTTTTCTGAAGCAGGGCCTCCCCCCAGTCTTCTTTACCTTTCATTTCTCTCTTCATTCATCCTTGTCGCTTGGCGCCTCTCTGCCCTTTCATTTATGTATCCATCCATACAAAAAAAAAGTCTCTCACCCAAAGGCATGCAGATTTTGGCCCGTCCCCCCCTGTGTAATCGTCTGCAAATACATACACAAGGGGTACCATAGAGTTATTCCAGAATGTATAAATGCGTAGTAAAAGAATGTGTCTCTGCCTCTTCTACCCAAAAACTCTATCTTTTGTCGTCTTTTATTCTTCTTTTTCTAAAAAAGACATATACATACACGCATGTACACACACACACACACACACACACACATACAGAGAGAGAGAGAGAGAGAGAGAGAGAGAAAGAGAGAGAGAAAGAGAGAGAGAGAGTCTCAGAGAGAGAGACAAGCGTGAGCAAGCACGAGCAAGCGAAGACGCGAAAGAGAGAGAGATTCAGAAAGAAAGCGAATGAGATGAATCAAGGAAAGACACGCAGAGAGACACAAAGAGATGGACACATGCACACATGCATCCATACAGTATGCCCAAATGTCACTCTAGTATTTGCTCTACCTACCAGAATATGCATACACTCAGGTGCCTATTCATTCACCCACCGGCAGGCGGGCAGGCAGGCAAGCATAGAGACCCTGAGCACAAAAACCAGCCCTAAATTCAAGAAAGTGACTTTCCGAGATATTCTCACCAGAGGTGTGGGCATAGGTCCTCTATCCTTCACAGTAGTCCAATTGGTGCCACAATTCTGCAATCAAGCACAAACGAGGGAAAGAAGTGAAAATGATACCATCCTTTTACCTTTAATTTGTTCCGCTTTTGGCTAGAGCGTAGGGAGGAGGTGAGTGCGGCACCGAAAGCGCCCCCTGCCCAGCAAAAAGAAAAAAGGCAGATTCAGGGTCGCTGAGAGTGCACATTTTTTCAAAAAAAGCTATGGTCTCAAAGGGACAAATAGTCAGAATCACGATTCTAGTCTTCTTTTTCTAAGTGGTGCACTACCATGGGCGACAAAAGTATTGTATATTTTTTTGTGGAGTTGGTGAAGATTCGTTTTTGAAGTCGACACTGGATCAAGCAGGCTAG